>CANXYI011099430.1:0-12378 GCA_948208565.1 Hura crepitans | reverse complement strand
TATTAAAACCCTTCAGGATTTATTATAATATTAACACTATCCATTAAATACCCCTTTTACAGTTCATCTTTTTTATCAATTGATTTTTCTTCCAAGTTATTCCAAATATTACCATTTAAGATGCCAATGTTTTCACTATATGCCCTTAATTTCATTTAAGCTTTTTAGTCATTTCATTTATAGCCCCAAAGTTTAAGGAAAACCCCTAATAACTAGATATCAGAAGTCATATTGTGCAGTGGCCCCTATTTTGGGCCTCAGTAGCTGCACCTACTTAGTCCGAGAACTAAACAAATCAATGTCAAATATCATCTAATACAGTGGCTCACATTCTGCACCTCGACGTCTCTACACACTCTCTATCCAATAGCAGAGATCAATTCCTAGGAACCTTATAATATCGAACTAGTAGATAGTAGGGATCAGTCCGTGGACTTGCCAATATCTACAATGGGAATAATAGGGATCAGCCCTGTAGGACCTTCCAATATCCTAATACATATGAACATCATCAGCATCATATATCTGATGGATAGTAGGGATTAGCTAGGTGCGACCTCCTAATATCCATAATTATCAAGTGGCTAGCAGGGAACAGTCCGCAGACCTCTCAATACCCAGAATGTGCTGGCTCAAATAAATGCTCAGTGGCTGCACCTACCATACACAGGCTAAAATCTATTCAGACCCAGCCTCTAGTAGCTGCTAATCCTTAGTTAACTGATCAACTTATCCAATGTATTCCTAACCATTAGGCCAATCCATTTCTTACCATTTGTTCATCTTATCATAATCTTTTCAATATTGTCTTATTCTTATTATTATTCCACAAAACGAATATTGGTGCCCTTTACGCACCTTATTTCAATTACAGGACATTCTCATGATTCACTATTCATTTGGTAATTTTTCTCATCCACTATTCATATGGTTGTTTTGTCTTTCACTATTCATTTGGTTGCTTTCCATTCCATATAATGTTCACTCTTTTTCATCGTTATCATTCTTAGCTATTTTCATATGGATGGTCCCTTTATACCTTTCATAATTTCTTTTACGTAACATAAGCATATTAGTTTAATATTATTTCTAGGTGCTTATGTTTAAATATTTTAGAACCCACTAATAGGTACTAATTATTATATTGAATACTTTAACTTTTTCAATTTTAATCCATAATTTGTAATCTTCTTTTTACTATCATAATTACTCTATTTGTTTCCTTACTATTCATTGAATTCGACACAATTTCATACAAACATTTTGAACAAATTTTTACAAGTCATGTATTTATATAATCCTTTTTGATTCTAGATCAACACTTAAGATAATATTTGCTTAATTACTTTCCATATCATTGAAATCCACATAACAACCATTATATCTTTTGATAATTCTCGCAATGCCTATAATTATATTCAATTTGTTACTAACCACATAAAACATATTCACTACATAATTCACATATTTATCCATTGTATTTTGCTCAATGTAAATTATATTCTTTCCTTTATCAATACCATTCCTTTTTACTCAATTACTTCCTAGGACTTAATAATTTATTTAAACATGTTTTCTTCTATTCATTTATTTCCTTCTCCCTTTTCCAATATTAGTAATCATTATATGCATACTTCATATACAAAGTCCATTCCCTACATTACTCAATGACCCACATCACTACTCATCCTATTTACATCCATTACATCCATTTTCCTACTACATTATCATATATCCTCTAACTTACCTCTAATTCATACACAACCACATTTTTGTGCCTAACCATCTATCACATTTTCCTCTTCCAATCATCATACTAATTCAATTCTCACCATACTAATATAATATTCCTATCAATTGCCATGCATTAACATACACATACATGTCTAAACTTCACACACACCATTTAGCCTAACTCACCATCCTCACATACACATTGATTTCCTTTATTTATTCATTCTCACTTGTTTCTTTTACCATACTAAGATCATTCCCATATTATTTACATTCAAACACACAAATATACTTATACACACATATTTCCATACACACATTTACACACCTAAATTTCTCCACACACAAATATAATGCAAGTTTCCACTAAAGTCACTTATAGTGGGCTCTAAGTCATGTCGAAGCCACTCCAAATCCATCAATTTCCTCTTCGTCCATCAATTGCTTAAAATCACTACAAACATAATGGTTTCAAAATTTCTAAAAAAATCAATATAACTCCAAATTGAAATTTGTCTTCACACATAACACCCCCATATCAAATACCATAGATTAAAAATATGAAACCTAAAAATATCCACTTACTCACCTTAATGGCATTATTCAGCTTGTGCTCATGTCTCATTTTCTAGGCCTCAATTTTCATTTTTGTCACTTGGATTAGCTTTTAGGAGTCCTGGAGGTCAAGAACCATATATGGATAATGGGATTTGGTGGTGGGAGGAGAGAGAAATGAAGAAAAATGGGAGGGATAGGAGAGAGAATGTGGTGTCGGCCAGCATGGGGAAAATGGGAGAGAAGATGACTTTAGCACATGTGGCATCCCCTATATGTGCAACCTTTTTTATATTAGATAGGTGGATGGCTCGGATCACACCACGTGTCAATCTGATAATCCGTTTTAACCTGATTTTCTCTTAAACTTCAGAAATTGAAAATAATTTCTCTAAACCTCCAAAAATCATGATTCTAGTGCTAAAAATTGTCAATATTTCCCACTAAAAGCTCCGTAAAATTTCAAGTCAAAATTCCTTCGAGAACTAGGGTTACTATTCATTTACGTAAATTAAAAATTTTGAATAATTATCAAATGACCTCAGAATATTAAAATTCATTCACCAATGAACTCATTGGAATTTTTGAGATCCAAGTTGTGTTATTTTTAGGTCCATCTGAGCACTTCCTAGAGCTATCTTGGTACAACCTCAATTGAAGTTACTATTCACTAGTTCTCAGCCCGAAATAATTTATTGGTTCTGCTAAAATTTTTAATTCACTTATTTTCATCATTTTCTACTCGGTCAAAGTTGTTTGACCAATACCCCCCTTTCTGCTACTATATGGTCCTTTAGTGTCCTAGAAGATACCGTACTAAGCTCGAGAGTACTATTCACAAAATGGTGATTTTTTTTCAAGTGTTACAGTTTTGATGTGCATCTTTAGATCTTACTCTTTTTATTATTTTTAATGTGTTTATAATTTAATTATCTCCACACATATATCAACTTTATTTATTTTATTTCTTTATTTATATTCTAATAAAGGAATAGATCTAATGTATTCATATTTGGTGGACTGATTGTGTAATTTTGCATTTTTTAGACTATTCTAGATATTTTGGTGTGTTTTGTCATTGTTACCCAGATGGGCAAAACATCCATTTTTCCTTCCCTTAAAATGGCCATTTTGGCCTTGCATATGGCAAAAATTATTTATTCGGTCCCTTTTGATGTTATTATCTATTTATTCCTCTATTTTCTTTATTTTTATTAAATTATGATTTTCTTTAACCCATTTTATTTCCTTTTGCTTATCTTTTTATGTAATTTTATTATTTTGATTAGAACGTAATTTAGGAGATTTCTATGTGAGTTTAGTATTATGGTTAGCATGTAATTTAAGGACTTAATATGTAAATTTTATTTAATTTTTTTGGTTAAAATATATTTTAGGGAATTAGCATGCATCATTTATTTGTATTTCCTTCTAAGCATATTTTCCTTATAATTTTTCGTGAATGTTGTAATAAGTAAAAAAATTATTTTTACACAAAAAAGAAAATAATAATCAAATTATTTTCTATTGATTAATTGGTGTTGTGATAAAAAAAAATTGGATTTTGATTTTTCTTAAACAAAAATCACAATAATGAAAATGCATTTTTGTAAAAAATTGGCATCAAGGAGTCAAAGGTTCCAAAAATAATTAATAGCTCAATTTATTGTATATACAATCTGTATTTGAACATATTTGCGTATAATGCCTTATTAATTTGTAAATTAAATGTGATTGAGTAAGGAATAAAATTATCAATATAATAAGACTCATTTCATATTAATTTAAGGTACAAATAAAAGTAGGATTTTCAATTGTTCTTTGGTACGGTCCTAGAAAGTATTTCCCAACTTTAGTTAAGTGGTGACTCTACCTACCTTATGGTGCCCAACTTGCATCTTCCAAATCCATTATTGGAAATTATTTTAGGATTTTTTGGAACTCCTCCTCATCTTTTGAGATTTGAGATGGTGTGAACTAAGTCAAGTTTTTTATCATTTCGAGCTAACTGATCCAAGGCTGTAACCACTAGTAACCCTTAAACCCTAAAGAAAATCTTTTACAAAGAGATTTTTCCTCACAAAGAATAATTACAACTCAAAAGCTATAACTAAACTTAAAGAAAAATGTGTAAAGAATGAAACACATGTACGGAAATAGGAATGACTTAGACCTTAGATTTCTTAGAGATAGAAGTTTTTCCAACACTTGTCTATTTGTTTCCAACCATAATGAGCTATATTTATAGCCTTAAAGGCTTTCACAGCTATTGGGAAACAAAAACTAGTCGTTTGAGAGAAAATAGTCACTTTAAAAAGTTAAAGTTATTCTTTTCTGAACTCTGACAATTTAGTTCAACTGTATAGAAATATTGCCCGAAACAATGTCTATATCAGAAACACTTGAACTAGGTAGTTGATCTAGAGTCAGTTTCTACACAGTTTTAAACTCTATTTTTAGAAAAGCATTTTGATTTTAAATTTTTTATTGAAACCTTTTTATGCAATCTTTAAATGCTTAATGTAATAGTGAGGGTGTGATGTCTTCAAATTTAATTTTACATAATAAATCCAAATATCTTCAAATAATCTCTTCACTTTTACTTGAATTTTCTTTATCTATATAATTTGGTTCCACTTTGAATTTTTTGAATTTCTTAACTTAGAGCATAGCAAAAACTGAATAATAAAGCACAAAATAGATATATAAAAATAAATCATGGTTTTAATATCATCAAAATGTAGGTTGTAGCCTTAAACCAACAGTTATGTTGTTAGAAAAAAGAATTTGCTAGATTATGTATTGTTATTTTGTTGAAAGCATAAAAGATTAGTGATGTTTATATGTTGTTTGTGAAAATGTCAAAACTAATTTTATGAAGGAAGAAATCAATAACAATGCTAAAAGTTTTAATTTGACATGGTTATTTTATTTGATTTTGAAATTATATGTAACACCTCTTACTCGATCCACTTCCAAACTGGACAAGAGATGTCACTTCCCGGTAGGTTATCCATCTTAATATTTCTCTCTCTTCATACTCGATTAATTGCACATATAACCTTAATTAATAAAGGTTCCTTATCTTTAATTTAACCCAATTGAATTCTATTATATTCAATCTATAATGCCATACAGACTCCTAGGTGGATCATATCAATTGCAACTATCAAACTCTTAAAGCACCTTAAAGAAATTTTATCAAGAATTTGGCAGTATAAAGGTTGTTCAAGCAAAAATCCAAAAATTTCAACCTATCAATGAACACTTTTATATCAAACACGTGCACAACTCAGCTCATAGGATCCTCCTTATCCACCCATTAACTCATCAGCATTAATAGTACACACATATAATTCAGAAAAGACCTATTACATAATATTAGTTTATAGCATATATTCCTCTAACATTGTGACATCACTATCTATCTCCTATATATGAGTGCATCTAAAGGTTATAAAATACAAAACTAGGAACCAAGATGTATACCCAAAAATAGAGTTGTTGGTCATCTGTATCTCATTTAATTAGTCATGTTCATTATTTAATTATTGACCCATATCTAAAAGACTATCCTTTTAACACTAGATAACTGAATCTCAATGTGTGCAGGTGTCCGTATTCTAGGCCTCGACGGCTGCACTCCGTCATATCAAGTCTCAAAGTATGTAGTGGCCCGTCATTGACCTTAGGGCAGCTACACCTACCATCAAATCTCATTAGCTATTTAATGGCCCTTCGTGGACCTTAAAGCAATTGCACCCATATAATATCATCAATAAATTAATATCATCTCATGGTCGTCCTCATGGATTGACCTCTTATGACAGTAAAGTGTCCTAGCGAAAGCTACTCCTTAGTTGATCGATCAACCTCTTTAGTAGGCATCTAAGTAATATGGGCCTCAGTTATATCTATTACATTCGTGATTGATAATTAATTTCTCATAATATAGCTCAAGTGGTTCAGGTACCGGTTCATTATTCTTTCTTTTCTTTTTCATCATTTCTCAAATCTCATTCATTTCTCTTCATGTTGTTACATATGTGTGTTCATTACATGAATGCTCCATATAAAGTCATTTTGGTCACTTTCTTGTGTCACTTTATATATATGCTCATTACCTAATCTCATTATCTGAAATATTGGTTGTGTAACCATTTCAAACATAAACTTTTACATTTTCTAGTTTTATAATTTTTAATACTTACTAGTTCATTATTTAGTGTTAAATCTTATAAACCCTATGCCAATCTTTAAGCTTTAGATTATGCCTTTACCTCATTTGGCCATACCCATCTAATCCATCTATAATCCATATTCTCTCCCTCTATTTACTTGAGACATAGTAAACTATTTATTTGAGGCAATAATACACAATATTTCATTAATTGTTAATATTATTCATTTAATTATTTTTTTCCAAGTGTATGTTTCAGCCGCCATTTGTTCCTCACCATACCCTCTATTTTCCTGCCATTCTTAACCTCATTTAGGCTTAATGATTTATGTACATATCAATACAAATCAAATCCCAAGCAAACAACATATTATACCATGCAAACATGCACTTTCATACACATACATAACACAATTTATGCAAAATAATGAATTAAATGCATGAATCACTAAATTCACTTACTTTACTCACCAAAATGATCTCAATCCACCACTCAATCTTGTCCTTCGCTCTTCTCCCCTTCTCTTCCTTCTCTACCTATAAACATACACATAACCCACCTTTAAAAATTCATCAAAAATTCTACCTATAACCTATTAAAAATTTAAGCTCATAAATATCACATATACCTCAAAATCCCACCTTAGAAAAATATTAGAAATTAAAAATGACCACTTTTACTTACCTTGAGCACTATTCACACCCTTTGAATTTCTCTTTCAAAGCCTCCAAAAGATGAACTTCCACTTGAATTAGAGAGAGGGAAGCATAGAGGTAATTTTAATATGTATAGTTGTTAGTTTAGTGTAGGTTTAATGGTTAAAAGAAATGAAGAAATTAAGGTTCTAAGAAGGAGGAAGGATTTGGCCTTTATGGGAAAAAAGTGGCTGGAAAATGCCAATTTGAAAGATCTAGAGTCCACCTTTATGTATGGAAAGATGGCTAGGATTATGCCAAGTGTAAAATGAATGGTTAGGATTTGATCTTGGCTAATTCATCTCTAAAAATTCATATCTCATGCTCTCATGCTCCAAAATTTCATCTAATGGGCCAAAAATCATTAAAATTGGTATTTTAATTATCCCTAAAAATCAAAATTTTTCTCCCACAAAAATTATTTTTTTGGGTAAAGGCAACATAAATTAGTTTTGTTTAATTACTTCCTGACCTCAGAAAATTTCAAAACTAGTTTCATTGGCTTAGTTAGAATTTTTTACCATGAAGTCATGCTATTTTTAGAATTTTTTGAGCACTTTTTAAAATATTTTTTTCTACTTCAACTAGGTCACTATAAGCAAACTTCATAATCTATTTTAACCTTCTAAATGACTTCAATTTAATCCCAAATTTCACCCATAGTCTTAATTTAATTATTTCTATCACTAATGGCTTTGGTTCACACTGGGTTCCCGAAAGTACCATCCACTGTTCAAGGGCCCAAATTAAATTATCAAAAAAAATTATGGGCATTAAATTATAAGTCGTTAAATATTGATTAATTAAATTTGAGTAATGAAAATATGATTGTTACATAAGAAAAAAAAAGTGATATAACTAGCATAGGAGACAACAAAATCAGTAGGAACTTAGACTACAAGGGGATTTTCTAGATTAGTACATTTATATTATATTTATGGTATATTGCCAATATATGAATAATATAGTTTACTTACATTAGTTGTCTTGTGTTTACAATTGTGATTATCACATTCAACTTGATTCATTTGAATCTTGATATTGGGCTATTTACGTGTTATTTGCAATCTATAATAACAAAATATGCTCATATGATTTTTTTAATATTAGTATATTAATTGCTCATTGATTTAACAACTATTGATATATGAATAACATTATTTGCTTCCATTTGCAATCTCATATTCTTCCAAAACTAGGTCATATGCTATATCTTTTCTTCTTTTCCAATTTTTGTAAGTGTTCATAATTATTTTCCAATTAATTCTTAATTCTTATTATTAACTTATAAGCTACTACTTGATTGACTTTAACATTGATGCTTAGATAATCAAGAAGAAGATGAAATGTTGAGTGTTGAGGAGCTTAGCTTTGAAAAAGGAGAGATAGTTAATTAAAGGTATCTTTAAGAAGATTAAAAAGAGAGCTTAGCTTTGAAATAGATATATGCTTCAATAATTCTGCAATTTAGTATATTTATAGTATATTTTGTGTACCAATGGTATACCATTGATGTCTTTCATTTATATGAGTTATCTTTTTTTAAGGTGGTATTACAATATGTTACCTTTAACCTGCTTGTAAACACCCTACTTTTAGGACCCATGATGATAACCAGAGATGGGCTCATGTTGCAAGACAAAAAAGCCCAAACCCATGTCTGCATGGAATTTTCATGAGCCAACTTAAACAAATGTTCGCACGGACCTATTCATTTCTCTTCCTTTTTGAGGTCAGTCAAATTGAAACTACTAGAGAATCAACTTAAATCTCACCTCTCGAATCCTAAAGGACAAGAAGGAAATTAGAAGAATCTTAAGTCATTCCTATTCAATTAGTCTAGAAATATAAGAGTCGGGCACCACAAGATAAGAGTCGTTATCCAACCAAAGTTGGCAAATACCTTGTAGGGCTAAAACTAAAGCAGTTCAAAACCTTAATCTTATTTATACCTCAAGTTAATATAGAATTTCATATTAATTTCATAATTTTATCATTTTTCTCAAGAAAGTTTTGAAATCAAAATAAAACATTTAGTGATAAAGAATGCATAATGGAACAAGCATATTCATAAAAGAAATACATGAATTTAAAGAAAAACATATATGAAACCAAATAATTGATTTTTTTTGAGAACTTTGGTTTTCACATGCCAATTTATGAAAACAAGTTTTATTATTGTGACTTTTATTAAAGAAAAATTAAAATCAATTTTATTAGAAAAACACCAATTAATTGAATTGAAAATGATTTGGTTATTTTTTATGACATGTAAAAATCTTTTTTTACCTATTATAACATTCACGAAAAATACAAGAAAATATTTAGAATAAAAATTAAATTATATGGCAATTACCTAAAATATATCCAACCTAAAAAGGTAAAATATATAAGGAAATTAACTAAAATACATTCTAAGGAATGAAAATAAAATTATATTGAAATTGCCTAAAATACAATCCAACCAAAAATAATAAGAAAGCAATAAAACAAAAGGAAAAATTAGTAAGAAAACAAAGATTAAAGAATAGTAAATAAATAAAGACAAATTAATAGAAATAACAACAAAATAAATGAGAGGATCAATAAAAAGGTTAACTTTACCGGATGTTTAATAGGAGGAAAAAAATACAAGTTAGGTAAAACACCAAAGGATCTTAATTAACTTGCATCCACAATAAAAACACAACATTAGTGTGAATGAAATAATGGGATCAAAATTATGTAAAGAATAAATATTAAAAGAACATAAATAGAACAATTAAATAAATACAAATAAGAAAGAACATAATATTAATAATAGGTTGATAATAAATTATCTCTTTTAACTAGTAGATAGATAAGAAAATAAAAATACTACGCCTAACTGGTAGATAAGCAACAAACAAAATAAATAAAAAGCACCATGCCTAACTGGTAGAAAAATGAAAACGAAAAAGAAGAAATTAAAGAAGAAAAGAAAGGATTAAACGATCTACCGTGTATAATTGTCTTTAGAAATAAACTTTAGTTAACTTGAGAGAAATCGAGAAAATAAATTTGAAAATCACTATAAAATCAGAAAAATGGTGTTTAGAAAATAATTTTTGTGTCTGTGAGTGTGCACTTATTAAAAAAGTCGACCCTTTATACTAATAGGGCATCAATTTTTATACACATGAATCGAGGCACGAAACGGTCATTTTAAGGAAGGCAAAACGATCATTTGAGGCTAAAATAGCCATTGCACCTTCTTAGGAAATCTACTCAGATTCTGTTACTTACCCTAAAATGATGCCATTTTGGGGGGTGAAACTGCCATTTTGCCCCCAGTAGCCTAAAAGCTTAAAAAACTTATTTTTATTCATTTTTTAAATATTGTTCCTTTTCTAAATATTCCATACACACCCATTTGGCATCAGTATTAGGCTTAAGCCCTTAGCCTACCACAAATGCTTATTATTCTCACAATTCAGGTCGTACTGCAAAGCTTGTCAAGTTGAGTGAATGTAACATCCCCTATCCAATCCGTCGCTAAAATGAATAAGAGATGTCACTTCCCATAGGTCATCCATCCTTGATATTGTGAAGGCCTATTTTCATTTAACTCTTATTGGGACTGGTATTTATTTACACTTATTAACTCGCTTAGCTTATTCATTCTATGCATGATACTATATCAATCATATCTTATCCTATCCTAGGTAAATCCATAAATATCAAACTTATAGGCTCATAAGTAAGATTATTAAAGTCATTCATAATATTATTATGAATATTAGGTTACGTATGTCCCAAGCTACACTACAACCCTGTCATGCATGAGAGCCACTAATGCATTTACTTGTACACTATACCAACGAAGATGTCATTACCTGAGAAGCCTTCTGCTACACTACTGGCTGCACCCACACTGCTCACTATTGTCCAACACCTACGTATCGGAACAATCGATATGCTAAATATAAACTCAGTGGTGAATTTAGTGAAACATGCATTGTATTACACATACACACATCACATGCAAGCCACATTCCTTAATTATGCAATATTGTTCCATCATTTCCTCATGTTTATATATATTTCATGTCTATCAAGTCAATTCTTCATATTTACTCACAATTATAATAGTTATAAGATATGTACATGTTTATTTACAATTTAATATTGGTTGACTGGGTTTGATTCTGATAATTTGCCTATTCATATCCCATTTAATGCTTTTTTCAACATTAGTGACTGCCTCTAAAGTTCTCTTTAGGGCTTACCTTTATTCTTATTTACCCCTATATATTTATATATATTTTATTAAGATTTTACCTTTGTTAGGCAGTTATAACTATATTATACTTATTCTTATGAGTCATGTATCTACTAATTTAATTAATTATACAATTCATATACAACTACTTTATTAATATCATAGCTTATCTATCTCTGTCTTAATTTACCATGCAATCCAGGTCTCACATTACAAGTTGCAACCAAATTAATTATTCAAAATTTTAATTACTTATGTCAGGTTACCACTGTATAACAAAGTATTAACATCCATTTCATTTTACAGGGCCTATACTCGAAAGACAACTCTTTAAACACTAGATAATGGGATCCACATCATACAGTGGCCTATATTTTGAACCTCGATGTCTGTACACACCATCCACTAGATAGCAGGGATCGGTTCATAAGAACCTCCAAAATTGAAGTTCTAGGGATCAGTCATAGTAGACCTCCCAATAATAGTAGGGATAATAGGGAATAGCCCCGTCGGACCTCCCAAATCCACAATAAAGTGGGCAAATAGGGATCAATCCGTGCCAACCTCTCAATACCTAGGTGAGCAAGGCTCTCTAATTAAACCTCGACAGTTACACCTGTTATGTCATGTACATAGGCAATGGCCTAGGAGGACCAAAATCCCTAGCAGTTACTAACTCTTTAATTGACTGGTCAACCTATCCAGTAAGTATCTGACTAACATAGGCCATAATTTCTCACATCTTTATTCCTCATTTTATCATCATTTTTCTATTTAGCATTAATTTATAAGTTTACTCTTAATACTATCTAAATTAAGCTAACATATTCCTTATCCTTAGGAATTTATTTTGATATCGTCAGCCCTTTCATATTATACTTTATATTAATTAATCAGTACCTTTCAGCTAGTTTTTACACCTTAATTCCCATTTACTCAATTTATCATATTTTATATAAATCCTCTATATATA
>CANXYI011099364.1:0-12351 GCA_948208565.1 Hura crepitans | reverse complement strand
ACATTTCCCATTAATTGTCTTCCATTATCACCATAATCTTTTAATTATCAACATACATTTATTTACTTATACATATACTCATTATCAAATTTCAATTTTACTTAAACAAATAAATTACATTATGCAATAAATACTATTTTTTAACAATTGCCAATTATACTTTAATAGAATTTTATTTTTATCTAATAACTTGAACTATATATACACACACACACACACACACACACATATGATTTTAAATATCCATTTTTTTATCCCATATATATAAATATTGACTTAAATATTCATCTATTTAATTAATTCTATACCTTTGTAATCAAGTCACACATTAATATTTTTCATTTCCTTAATTACCTTAAATATTTAATTATTATTATTATTATAATTATTATTATTCTTTTCTTAAATATTATTCTACATATCTTTTAACTCGTTTATTAATTATTAATACCATATATCATTGCATAATTCACACAAACACAATTATTTATATTTATGCACACTTAAATTAATTATTTAATTATAACTTTATATATATATATATATATAACCTTAACTCATTTATGAACATATTCTTTTCTTCATTTTATTTTTCTTCACTTAATTAAACTTGCCAATATAACACAATTTAACTTTATATAGTTTAAGTACTAATCTTATATATTTAATCATTATATTCATTAAAATATTTAAATATTATTTGAGATCACCATATATATATATATATACACTAAAATTCTTTTATTCATCTAAATAAATCTTTTTATAATTTATTATATAATTGCATTATTAAACTTAAATTATGTATAGCATATACATTAATTTAGGCATTCACCATCTCATTTATATTATACTTAATACCATTTCTAACCATTAAATTTAATGCATTAATTACCACTTAATTCCAACTTTAACTTGCATAATTCATCAATTCTAATCACCTAAACACCATTACTCATACTTAAACATTAATATTACCTTATTACATAATCACATAATAATTTCATTATTTTGAAATAATATTCAACTAAACCTTATTTTCAATCATTCTATTTTTCATCATGTACCATTTAACTCCACCAAATTCATTTTTACACACATTATTTTCAATAAACCATTATTACCATAATTAACATACCATTATGCCATATTCATTTATCGTACACAACTTATTCTTCTTACCAAATTTTCAAATCAAATTATGTTACATGCACTCAATCAACCTAATTATGCCATAATTCATGCATTAAACACCATATAAACACAAAATCAAACAATTCCATACACATACACACACACACTTTAAATTCAATAACTACACACATATGCATATGTTTCATTGAAAACACTTACTCATGAGTTCATTTGCCTCCAAATGAGCCTTCCACACCATTGATTTGCTCATCCCATGCTCACCACCAAAATTCACTATAAACATAATGTAATTTTCATTAAAAAAATTCATAAAAAATTCATACTTGCTCCAAACTCCAAATCAACACTAGAATCACTTATTTTGGCTTCCAAAATAACCTAAAAAATTGTTAAACATAAAAAAAATCAACTTACCACCATATGGTATTTAAAACTTCAAACTTCTCTATACCTAAATCTCACCAAATCTTTTTGTTTTGCTTATTTTTAATCATTTTTAGACCTTATAAAGGTATTATATGAGTTCTACACCTTTGATTTGGTGGCTATGGGAGCATTTTAGGGAGAGGAGAGAGAAAATATCAAGTTTGGGAGAGAGAGAAAAATTCAGCCAAGGGAGAGGGAGGTGGAAGATGATGCTTGTAATTATCTACATCAATTTTAGATGTTTCCACCCTATATGTACCCCTCCTTCAATGGCCAATATCATTTCACTTAAAATCCAATGGATGAGATTAACTAAGGTATTTTAGTGCATAAAATTTCAATTTTGATCATAGAGGCTTCAAAAAATTCCATTCTTGTTGCCAAAAATTGAGAAATACTTTAATTAGTGCCTCCTTCGAATTTCATAATTTTTGACTAAGCAGAATCCACTGAATCAATAAATCACGTTTTTAATTAACTTAAATAAATTATTTTCCCTGGTTAGAAAATTCGAACTTCAGTACCATTGTTTTAGTTAGAATTTTTTACTGTCAAATTGTGCTATTTTTAGATTTTTCTGAGCTCATTTCAAATATTTTATCATTCAGCTAAAACTAGGTTATGATTCACTATGACACTGCAACTCAAACTTCTTTTGCTTATTTAACCACATATATGACCTCAAATGGTTTCCAAATTTTACCATATAGTGTCTTTTAATTAGTACTTATTTTTAGTATAATAAACCCAACTGGGCTCGAGTGGTACTATGCATAGCCTGGTGTTAGTATTCACCGAGATCGAATCTCGAATCTCATTCTTTTCACACTTCTGCATCACTTTCGCATTGTTTTCATGTTTCTACCTCTTTCATACATGTTTCACTTATTAATAAGCCTTAAATCATCCTTTTCCAGAATTGCCCCTAATAATTTGGAAAATAATCGTTACGTCCCTCGGTGGATTTTCACTCTGTTATTCATACCAACTAACTCTACTCGATCTGTACATCAATTTTATTACCCATTGTTTCCTTTAATTCTCACTCTATGTGTGGGTAAATTGGACTGAAAGTTGAGGCGTGACAAATGAAGGTATACCTACCTCATGAATCCTTAAGGGTTTCAGTGGAGCCCAAAAATTCCTATGAATTTGCAGCCATGATAGATATCAGTTGTCGAGCCACTTAAGGTGTTTTATTAACTATGTCCCCTCTACTTGGAGTGTCCATCATCTTTTTTTTCTATTGGTAATAGTCCTTTATAAAAATACTAGATAAGAAACTGCTCTGATATCTTATGTTATGGGCATAACATGCATAACCTCTTGAACCTTTTTTAATACTCATGTAAGGACTCAATGTCTTTCTATTTTATTCCATAAATTTCCCTCTTGATTTTGGTTACTCTTGATGTAGAGAAGAATTTGTCAAGAAACAACCTTTCCATTTCATTCCAAATGTTTATAGATCCTAGTGGCAGGTAATAGAGCCATTCTTTAGCTTTATCTGCTAGGGAAAATGGGAATGCCCTCAGCTTGATTTGTTCTTGTGTAACACCTTATGGACTCATGTCGAAACAAACAACATGAAACTATTTAAGATATTTATATAGATCCTTTTTTTCTAAAACACGAAAAGTGGGCAACAAGTGTGTTAGCTTATGTATCAGCTCCAACATAACATCAAGATTAGGATATGCAATACAAAGTGGCATCTGGTTGACTAGTGTAACAACCATCTCTCTTATCATTTACTCATTTTTTGCCATGCTGACTTCTTCTTTAGGCTCTTCATTCAAATTAGTAGTTCTAATCGATGTTTCTCTATCGAATTCAACTCCTTGCTCACTCTCTATTCTTCTTTGATTTTGAAATGTGGAAGCTAATTTTTGCAGCTTAGTCTCTTTTCTCAATCTCTTTGCAATTTTCTCGATCTCTTTATCAAATTGTAGTTCACCTACAAGGAAAGTTCTAATTGTTTGAAAAGAATTAAAAACCAATAAACCATTCTAGGCAATAGTGCCAAAATTTGGTGAGCATTAAGACCACCAATATTAATATCTTACTCCTCAAAACAAATAGTTTTGCATAGTAGAAAGCATGCTTGATCCCATAAGGAATAGATGAAAATTAATTCTTTTTATGAAAAAGAAAATAAATAAATTGGGGTTTTTTAAAATATAAAATCAAAATTAAATGAAATAAAAGCAATTATAAATTTTATGAAGGAAAATCAATAACAAACATTTTTAGTCAAAAGCATAATCTCAATTTCAATTCTTTATTTGATCATTGATTCATAGATAAATCCTAACCATTTTTTAGTAAACCTATTCTAGTTGTTAAAAGATCCTTTTACAACCAATCCTTTCTTAATTATAAACTAGCTAAGAGATGCTCTATGACTAGCCCTAATTTTCGAACAACCATAAAAGATGTATATAAAATTTAATCTAACAATTGTATTAAGAAATAGAATAACCTATTCTAACCATGGTTTATTTAAGCTAGATTATTTTATTCCTTAAGATAAATTGAACACATGCTAGGCATACAACCATTTTAATTAACCACTAAATTATAGATTAAAGAGACAATTATGGATCTAACTAATCTATATGGCAATATACAATCCCTAGAATTGTACAACGGTGCCTTATTGTGACAATTAAAAGAATTATAATGACATTAAATTGTAGGAATAAAATAAATATTGAAAATGGTAAGGAAACAACAAAACCATTTAGATCTCATAAGTAAACAAACTGAATTTTGACTTGTTTTAAACTGAAATCAAGAAATTTAGCCAAGTATGTCTTTAAAAAGAACACAAAAAAAATAAAAGAAAAATAGTAGTAATTTTTTTTTTGCAGAACATATTTCAATCCTTATAAAGGATTAAGTCTTAGTCCTTCATAAAAACCTAAAGACAAATAATTAAAGATAATTACAACTTTCTTCTTCTACTAAAAATTGGCTCCCTAAAGAATAGGAATTAGTTCCAACATTTTTCATCCAAATCAAAAAACTCAAAACCAACTCTGACATTGCTCGTAGCTTTAATTATATTGATATTTTATCAGATAATTCCTTCATTAGCACCAAAGTGGGAAATAATAGCAAAAATCCCCAAAACTTTTCCTTATCTACTAACAACTTGTCAAGTTTCATAATTACAAACAAACTACCCATTTCCAACAATATTTCCTCAAATTGAGGCCAATATTTAACATGAAAACATGCTAGATATGCAATCTAACATTTTCCTCTACTCATGGACTAATTAACTATTCCTTAAACACCTTTACAATCAAGTGGGATGAAAAGTCCAATTACAACATTTTCCCAAATTGTAAAGCTCTTAGCATAAACATGTCTAAAAGTGCATGATTTAAATACATATCATAGAGAGATAATTTAGAATCTATATGTGGAGGAAACAAGATTGAGAATCTTTTAATACATGGTAATACAAGTGTTTTCTTTGTTTTAAAGAGAAATAAGATTCAGACTATAAGATAAGAAAAATCAAAGTTGAAGATAATACCTGCACCAGTGATGAACTAGCATCATAAGTTTTTAGCCAGACACTTTTGCTTTAAGCATGTTGTAGGCTCATTTATCCTTCATGATAAATATCTAATAATTAGTAAGTAGTATAATTTCTTACAAAAAGAAGTGTAAAATGAAGTTAAACAAACCAAAAAGCTTACTACAATTACCTTTATCTACAACAATAGGGTCAGATAAGTAGCCACATATAAGGCATCTAAATATTGCTTCCCTGATCTCTGGTATTATAGAATTGCAACAAATTATCATTCCTTTGAGTGACACCATCTTCTTAGTATCTAACTAAATAATGCCAACAATCCTTTAAAATATTGATTTTTAGCAAATAAATTTTGTCATAATCAAATAGAAAGGCAATAATATTCAACTAAAAAAATAATAATATTAAAAATTTAAAAGAAATCCCAATATTCAAACTGCAAATCTAGAAAGTATATTCAACATACTCAAAATTCCCATTTATATAATCTATAGGCATATAAATCATAAAGCTACCTATTAAAAATTAGCAGCAACTATTTAATAAAATTAACCCTAAAGTTACCAAAATTTAAGAGATAGGGAAGTCTAAAATTTTCATTTTCAAAAATGTTTAATCATAATCAAACATCACATGAAAAATTAAAGAATTACCAAATTGGGAAAGCAATAAGGAAAGAAATTTACCAAAAGGGTTGAGAATTCTCATAGTAATATAGGTCTTAAGATTGAAAATCCTCATTTACACATGTTTCTCAAACAAAGGATTAATTGAATTCATAATATCCAACAAAACAATATAAAAAATGGCCAGAACCTTAAGCAAATACCTAACCATCTTTGTGTACAAATTAGAATCATTATCAAACTTATCATATCCATCAACATCAAGCCATTCCCTTTTAAATCCAGCATTCTATGTATGCCTTTCATGTACTTCCCTTCTTTAAAAATCTCGATACCTTGACTTAGCTCGTTATTTCTAAAATGCTTCAAAAATATCTAAATTGATGCCTTAACATCTTACACACTGATATTAGTGCCCTAAACAAAAATAGGTATGGACTTATCCATGTTATCACCTACTTTTGAAGATGGCGGGCCTTTGGAGATCGATGAAGGAGTAAAAATAGTAGCATTGCAATTGTTGGTTCTATTTTTGCATAAAGTTAGTGTTGATTCTTGACACACTTATAGGGTTCTAATGCTGATAAACTATGGGTTTGATATTCTAGTTAATTACATCTATTTTTATTTTAATTAATTCATCAACAAAGGTTATAATTCGAGGAAATAAAAAATTTCTAGGTACTTAAAATAAATGGTTGGGAGAGTTTCAATGAATTTAAAGTTATAGAAAAGAAAGAAATGAGAAGAGGGATTAAATTAAAACTTAGGAAAAACTATAAAAGTGTGAGTGGAAAAGGCCATAAAAGCGACTTAAAGGAGATAATTAATTCACAATTTGGCTTCCATGGTTTTTAGGTGTGGAATTTTAAAAAAGCAGTAGAACGATGGGATTCTTTTAAAAAAATGAGAAAAATTGATTATGAATGTCCAAACTACTCTGATTCATGTACCAATTGCTACTAAAAATTGAAAACAAAAAGAATAGCAAATTCATCCCTCTACAAAATGAGGAGCGATTGAGAGATATGGTTTGGTGACAAAAAAATTAAAGGAAAGATTTAATGCTAATTGAGTTTAGACTCAAAGGTAATTGAATTCACACCTTGAAAAAAAAAGGAAAAAGAAAAGAAAAGAGAGTAGGACTGAGCAGCGAGGCTACCTATTATTGCAGGGGTAGAAGGATATAAGTAGTGAGAGAATTCGCAGAATATTAATAGCATAGGTGTGAATTCTACTTCCTTAGTATTACTTGTGATAGTGGAATTTTGGTGGTATGTATAAAATTCGGGCAATAATTAATAGGTTGGATAGGATTGGAGAGTGGAATTAATGTTGCATTGCACGAGTTCTATTTTATAGAAAAAGGAACGAGAGGAAATGGGACAAATCATGCATGGGTGGTGTAATTAGGGGCCTTGAATGGAAGTTTCTAGTGTTAGGGCAGTAGTAAGAGTTGCAACTGGTCCCAGCAGCTGGTTATCACTGTTGTTATTGCTTAACCAACAGGTGGAGCTATAAATATATTAATTGATAGTTCTCAGTGTAACTGCTAGTCTCATAAGGCTATTATTGAAGTACATTAAAAGACATGCAACCACTGAGGGGGAAGAGGCAATTTGATGGCGGTAAGGAGAGATTGCATGAGGGCTATTTCTGTAGAATGTTAAATTGGCAATAGAGGCAAAGGTATTGGTATGAGTATAGAGTGAATGCATACATATATAAAGAAGCTAGTAGCATATAAAATCCCAAACTTAATGCACGTAAACCATTGATAAAATAAATTATGTTTAATTACCTAGCTACAACTTTATAGGAATCTCTTGTTTACTATGTGTAAGTGTTGAGAAGAGCATGAACCTAACCCAAGGCCAAGGAGAAGGAAGGTGTAAGTTGCGAGGGTTAGAAACTATGAACAAACATTTGAGAAGAGGGATTTTGAAGTATGTACTCCCCTATTCCCTAGTGTCATTAAATTTTTGATTTTATAAAGTAACTTCATTAAAACTTATATGATTTAAGAAATGCTATTAAATAGCATATGACTTATGAATTCATGCATTACTACATGATCATGCCATGACTTACGAATTCATGTATTACTACATGATCATGATATGACTTACGAATTCATGCATTACTACTTGATCATGCCATAGCTTACTACCTGATCATGCATTTGTCATACTCACATTATTGTTGCCTATGCATCAATGTTATAGGTGCACCAGTAGGCTAAGTGTATATGTCATAGGAGACTAGGCATTAAAAAGTAACACATTATTGGTGTTGTGAACTTATGCATTCATTTTTTAAATGGAAACTCGAACTCAATACTATGTTTATATGCTAAGGCCCCTTTAAAATGAACCTTCCCACTTTATATTGTCACTAAATGGCATAAGTCAAATAGAATACATGTGAGACCTTAAAACACATGGCTAAGCTCTCTAAGAATTTAATAACTTTTATTTAATACCAGCTAGTTACAGAATGTCTATGTTGTATATAGCTTATGAATGCTAAATGGTAAACATAACTTTATTAAGAAATAGAAGCATGAGAATGAAAAAGTGATTTGAACATGTATGTGCATGAAAACACTAAAAATGAACTTAACATGACAATAAACATAATAAACTTAAACTATTAAAGAACAACCTATAGTGAACCTTTATAGAATCAATGATAAGGTAGCTTTGGCATGCCAGAGAGAGAATTATATAAATCTATTGATGATGAGAATATTGGCACCTAAGGCCATATGAGATATTATAACGATATGATGCTGGCTTCGGCCATATGATTCATGTTTTGGCTTCAGCCACATATGTAGACTTGGTTGGGCATGGCTAACCTTGTCTTATGTTCATGTTTATATGCTATGTACCTATTTACCCTTCCTCAGGGTTATTTTAGGAGTGAGTTACCAATGGCTCTCTAATTAACCAGGAAGACATAATAATAAAGTATGCATTAACAGATTTGGTTAAAATATAATCAGCATGCTAATAAAAGATGATCAATAAGTCAACCACATTTGCATATGATGTAGACACAATTTATGTATTCTTTTGTGAGCACTTGCCTAACAATTTCATGACTTGACGTTAAGAAAGAAATATATTGAATGTGAATTTTGCTCATTTGAGGCATGTAGTAGGCACATATGAGTTTAACTTTTCATGATTGTACCAAGGCGAGCTATCAAGAATATTAAATAAAATCGCACGAAGTTACATCAAGTGTGTTGCATAATGGTAACATATAGAATTAGATTATATGAGTCGCATGTAGGAAGTAAATAGCCTCTCTAAAGTTTTATCACACTCATTCAATCTAGATTCATATAATTACTTTCATCTTTACATATTTAGACATCATACCTACTTACATGTTAATTGCTAAATGTTATGGGATGTGGGAATAATGGAGTACCACTAAGCAAGTTTGCTTAGTATGGTGGATTTACCTCATGCAAGTTACTAAAGTTAGGGAAAAACTAGTGTCATTGTATAACTTTTGGTAGGGGCTTCATACATCAAGCATCAAGGTCCAAAACAAGGCCATTTTTTTTATTATTTTTACTCTCTTTCTAAATGTAACACTTTTAATGTATAAATGGCATGTATAAAAATGTAAAAGGATGTATGTGCTGGTGTTTGGTATATATGAATGTGGTCATTTATAGGTTGTGATATGTAGGTAACAAGGGTACCTTAAGGTCCCATTTTGAGTTATTATGTTGTAATGTGAATCTAAGTGACTAATGTGTATGAATAGGTCGAAGTTGACCAGAGAGGCCAACAAGTTTTGTACTTACTTTTGGGATTACCATGTTAGTATAGGGAAAAGCCTTCAGTAGATTATTTCCATCTTTCCCCCACACAGGGGTGCTTTATAGTGTTTATAGGTCATGACACGGTGCAAGAAATCCTAGAATCATACTGATTAACCCATGTGAATTTTAGATAGTTATACTTGCTTTAATGCCTTACATATATGTGTGTTTTAGATGTCCATACAAGAAAAGAGGTTTTGCTGTTTTTGCTTAGGACGTGGTCATAGAACCTATATAGTGTTATTGGTAACACTCCTTTAGAGCACACGGGATATGTTCTAGTAGGGGATATCTTAATTCTGAATTTGCAAAGGTGGATAGAGTAGTGAATCTATGGCTATGTCTATTTCCTTGGGAGGCAAGGACCACTGAGGAAGAGAATGTGTTACCGATTAGATTGGATAAGGAATCATCTGGAGAGGAAGGACCAGTAGGGATTCAAAAACAAATGTTTTATTATACATTGATAACTCTAAACATGTAAATAGATAGTGAGAAAGAAAGAGTCATCATTGTTTAAAAGGGCTGGAGAAGAATCAAAGGCTATAGCTCTAGAGATTAAATCGAGTAGATAGTTAGACAAGCATATGGAGGTAAAATTTTTAGGAGGCACAATGTGTTTGCTTTGCTCAAGGTAATTTAGAGAGAAACATAGAAGATATTGGTGCTAGAATTCTTAGTGGGTCTTAATGGGCTTTCTTTTGTTTTGTTAAGCCTACAAACATAAATATCTAGCCGTATAATTGTGTATTCAATTTGTTGGCTAGCCTAAATTTAAAGGAATAACCTAAGTTGCTCAAATAGTTCTTAACATGTGCCTTTTTTCAAGATGAGATGACTAATTTTTCAATAATAAATTAGACATTAAGGTTTTCGGGAGTATGATTTAGTGTGCAAATATACTAAGTGCATACCAATCATAACCATTAGTTCAAATACTATATATTGATCTAATAACTACAATTGTTACACACTTAGTACATGTGCACACTGGCTGAACACTCAAGTTTTCATAGTTTAATTTTCTTAAATTTTTATTATATATTGAATTTTTTGAATTTGATTCATTTTATAATATATCATATTATATTAAGTTTTCTATTTATTTTATAATTTCTAAATTATTCACGGATTAATTTTGTAATTAATCATATTAATTTTGTATGTAATTAATGCTTGTGACATATTAAATGGATATTAGCTATTTGATAGTGTATTTTTTTTATAAATTTTTATGATATATTTTATTTTTCCTTAAGATAAAAGTGGAATTTGCCTTGACTTTGTGAATAAAGTGATTTTGTCCTCGAATTTTTTTATTGTAATTTTTGCTCAAACTCATTCAAATCAACAAAAAAATACCCTTTAAGAATGAAAGAATAACAACCGTCACCAATTAAAGAATGCTATATAAAATTATTTTTTTACCTTATATTTTTAAAATAAAGTGATTTTATCTTTAAAATATTTAAAATAGAGATATTTTCATATTAAATTATTTGAGATAATATGATTTTACTGATAAACAATAACCCTATGATGTTTTGCTATTAATTGCAACTGTCACTACAAAAGGGATATTTTTTCACAATTTCAATAAATTTAAGGGGAAAACACTAAAACGAAATTTAGCAAAAATTACGTTATCTTTCTTATTTAATTTCATTCTTTGATGTATCAATTTCTCAGCTTAAGCTTACTTAAACCTAGCTAAATCACAGTTGCATTTCTCAGTATAAAAATAATTGGATCTTTTATAAATAATTATATTTATATACTGATTTAATGAGTTAAAGCTAGCAAGATTTTACCTCTCTCATAAATTTTTCTTTTTTCATATGAAAGGATACACCCCTCATTTAAGGAAAGCCAGATCCAAACTGAGGGGTTTGGTATATTCAAAATGGCAAAGAAATAAACATGTATGTATGTCAAATAGGGATAGGATCTAGATATCAAGCCATATATGTACACAAGTCAAATATTTAAATATATAAATTATTAAGAGAAAGGTTAAATATATAAATTCCTACTTTAAGTTGTACATTTAAAAAAATAGAATTGTGTTATGATGACTAACCTTAGTGATTCCTTCTATCTATGGCCATGCGAACACCTATCCCCTAAGGAAGATGATAATCGAGTGACTAAGATGGTTAAGCATAGGTTCCCTATAATGGTAGATCAGATTATAGAAATAGCCGTGTTGTCCAAATGATTCATGAGTCAACTATGGAGGACATGCTCAAATCCCCTAATGTTTGGGTGGACTAAGGTGATGTTTGTATTAAAAAATTTGGTAAATATCCAATGGTGACACTTTTCTTAGAATTGAAAGATAGGCTAGAGAAAACATCAGAGAATTCTATCATTGTCAACTTTTTAGATCATAATATAAGGTGTAAAACAATATTAGGCAACTTTGATGCTAGGATCCTAGTTATTAATCATGGTTTTTCCTGATCTAGTTAAATAGGGAAAGGGATTATAGATATGCTATTAAAGATGGTCCTTGGTTGTTACCTAGTGGTGCAATGCTGGACACCAAAATTAGAGTGCACTTTATGAGTCCAATACAAATAATGGCTTAGATTAGATTGCCTAAGCTACTATTACATCTTTATTTAGAGAATGTTATTAGGGCTATCTCAGAGCTGATTGGACCAGTTATAAAAATTGACTACAATACAAATGACTTCCAACATGCTAATTTGCTAATGTTGAGGTTTCAATTAACCTCAAGAACC
>CANXYI011099273.1:0-11890 GCA_948208565.1 Hura crepitans | reverse complement strand
CAATAGGAAAAATTGCCTCTATGAGTCCTAAAACTCATTTCTAGCCTTGGAGTTATAAGAAAAGGTCTAAAAGGGAAGTGGTGAATTCCTATTTTTTATTTTAGTTCTAAATAGTCCTAATTATTCTAAGAATTACCATATTTTCATATTTTCATTTGGAGCCTTATATGATCTTTAGTGAATTTTCTCAGTTAGAAATTCTATTATGATGGTGTAAGAAGAATTGAAGAACAACAAGGGAATTAAGGCATCTGAAGTGTGAGAAAGGACTTAAGAATTCTTTAGGTATGTGAATTTGATATAATACTAGCATGCCATGATAAAATTATATGTGAATTACCTTGGAAATGTGTATAGAAGCATATATTTAATCATGTATATGTATGAAATGTTGACATAAGCATGGCATCATGTTATTTGTATGTAAAAAGGATTGTATGTATGTGAAATTGGTGAAAAAAAACATGTGTATGTGCTTAGTGTCCTTATGGTCAGGAGGTATAGGCATGGCATGTGTTTGTGAATTGTTAGTATAAGTGTGCCATAATGTTCTTAGCATGTGAACATGATGGTATGTATGTGATTTAGGTGAGAAATACACATGTATATACATGATCATGATGTGGCTGAGAGGTATGACAAGGTGGGTATGGCATGGCATGTATGTATGGCATGGTACATGATGTGTAATGATAAATCATATGGTGTGTGAGATGTGTGAGACATATTTATGGCATGAAACATAAGTAAACATATGTATAAATATGGCTTCATGTATGGTAAATAAAAGTAGTGCAAATGTGGTAATAATTTGGGGTAAGAAATTGTATGGAAATGGCATGAAAGAAAAGTACTTAAATTGGCATAAAAGTGACCTAAAATGGCTTGAAAAGTGGTATGTAATTTGAACACTTAATGTAATTAGTTTGATGATAATTTATGATCTATATTGTTAACATATATGGATGAATATTTTAGGATCATATGTGGCCTAGAATGGCATGGCAATATGGCTTAAGATGTCATGAGAAAGTGCCAAATAAATAATAGCAATTGACCTATACTTGTGTCCCAAAAATTAAACAGACCCATAACTGTATCATTAGAAATGGATATGTGAGAGAAACCTATAACTAGAACATAAAGTTAACACTTAAAATGACCCATTATAATGACTTAAAATGGACATGAAAAATAACCTATAACTATTTAAGAAATGCATTATAACTGTATGACAAAAGTGACCTATAACTATCTAGTGAAAAATGAACTGATAAAAAAAGACTTATAACTGTGTATTGATCACCTGGAAATAAATTAAATAATTGATCTGTAATTAAAAAAGAAATAATTAATAAATAGTTAGCCTAATAATTAGACACCCACTAGATGGGTTGATCGGTCAACTAAGGATTTGTAGCTGCTAAAGGTATTAGTCCTTTTAGGCCTGATCAGTGTGATTATATAGGTGGATGCAGCTATTGAGGTCCTGATATTTAGGCCTTACAACCTCGGGTATTGGGAGGTCTACCGGATTGATCCCTACTGCCCACTTGCTTGACTATGAATATTGGGAGGTCTTATAAGACTGATCCCTACTATCCACTAGAATTGCCTGATGTTGATTTTTTGGGATATTAGGAGGTCTATGGACTGATCCCTACTATCCTTGATGTCTAGTATTAGAAGGTTCTTGTGAACTGATCCCTACTATCAGACTAGGTATGTGCAACTACTGAGATCCAAAGTGTGGGCCACTACACAACTTTGGATTTCCCTTTTATCTAGTGTCTTAAAAAGTCATCTATCTAAGTGGGCCTGAATAATAAAAAGAAATTTAATGAACTAAGACAATGTGTGATAATGGCACTTATGAATAGGTAAAATAATGGCATGAGACTGATAAAATAAATAATGAGATAGGATAATAAAATAATATTATTTTTTACATAGACTTTATATGATGTAGTATGCACTCATGACATGTGTGATATGCATGTATGCTTGCATGATATGTTTTATTATATCAAATTTACCACTGAGTTTTATAGTTAGTGCATTGGTGTTCTGATGCGCAAGTAGTAGAAGTGTAGTTTTACAGCCTCTATAGATTTTGTAGTGTAGCAGTGCCACTAACTCAAGGTTATATTTTTGTTCTTTTGATGGTTTATATAGGGCACTCACGTATATAATATAGGTTTTGGGCTTAGTTAGCATACTAGCTGAAGTTGTCAACATATTTTAAGCTTAAAGTAAATGATTGTATAAAAGGCCTTTTATCTGAATGTTTTATTTTCTTTGTGTTATGATAATTGGGGGCCTAAGGCCCTATGTGTTGACTATGATATATGTGATGATATTAGAGGACCAAAATGGTCTAAGTGATGATAGGTGTTGATATTATTATTAAGAGTGTTTTTTCACATGTGTATTTTTTTAGAAATGTTACCCAATTAACTGTTATGCTCCTCGAATTTTTATGGAATTAATTACTGATTGAAAAATGGTTTTTAATGGTTGTTATGACCTATATATTAATGTTTAAGGATTAGATTGGAGTTTTAGGAAACATTTATTTGATAAATAAATAAAATCATAAGTGTTAAATGAATAAGAACTGGAGAAATTTTAGGATGGGTGACTAAGTGGGAAGTGGCACCACCTATCAAATTTCCTAAGAAATTAGGTAGGGGTGTTACAAGTTAAGATGCACTCTAGAGGAGTATGTAATTTGTGCTACTTAACTTCTTTAAGATGAGGCATTCAAATGGTAGGAGACCATTATAGTACATAAAGGGCTTGAAGATTTGATCTAGGAATTCTTTCTTTAAGAGTTTAAGAAGAAGTACATCACTGAGCATTACCTAGATAGGATGAGAAAAGAGTTTATAGACTTGAGGCAAAAATAGAGATCTATCTCAGAGTATGACAAAGAATTTGCTAAGCTTAGCCAGTATGCTAATTAGATGGTTTCCAATGAAAAAGACTAATACAAGTGGTTTGAAAAGGGGCTCAACCTTGACATTAAGCTTTAAGTGACTCTTATGAAGCTCAGGGATTTCTCTGTATTGGTTGCAGCCTATCACATAGTGGAAGAAATCCAAAAAGAGAAACGAGATAGATTCCAGAGAAAGAGGCCCTTAGGGTATGAACAAGCTAGTTGAGCCCTTATAGTAGAAAAGAAACAAAAAGGTGATCAGCCTAAGCATCAGCAGAGTTAGAAATAAGACTAAACATAGAATTCAAGTTAGGGTTTAAGAGCCAAGTCTAGACAATAGACTCAAACCAACAATGCCTAAAAATCCACATCTAGGAATGCACCACTACCCAAATGTGAGCACTATAGTAGGAGACATAGAGGGACCATGTTAGGAGTATGTTGGGGATATAACTCCAAAGGCCATTGAGCTAGAGATCGTCTAATAAAACCTATAGATTCTACTCAGAAGAGATATAAGAAAGATATAAAAGATCGAGTTAGGGTAGTCAAAAAGTAGAGGACCAACCAGACAATATGCCATTAGAGCAAGGGAAGAAGATGATGCACTAGAGAGAATAGCGGGTACTTTCCTACTCTTTAATTTAACTGCTTTAGCCTTGATAGTTGTGGGTTCCACATATTCATATATATGTACTACATAGGCTCAAGATTGAGTTTACAATCTAAAATGCTAGATATAGAGATTCTTGTAACCAACCTAATAGGGTAGCATGTTTTAGTGAATAAAGTCTATAAAAAGTGTCCTTTATTTATACAAAGACATGAGTTTGCAGTTGATCTCATTGAGTTTCCTTTTAATGAGTTTAACCTAATCTTGGGCATGGATTGGTTGTTCAAGTATCATGCAGTGGTAGATTATAAAAAGAAGTAGACTCTTAAGATAGATGATGGATTTGAGGTTACAATTGTAGATGAGAGGTCAGACTTTATGTCCAATATGATATTAGCACTTATGGCAAGATGATTGATAAGAAAAGTTTGTCAAGCCTATTTAGCCCATGTGATTGACATCGAAAGAGTGGAGCTAGAAGCAAGGCAAATACTAATATTATTAGAGTTTGAAGGTGTTTTCCCAAAAGAGCTACATAGTTTACCACTATAATGGGAGCTAAAATTTGGGATTGATATTTTACAAGGCATAGTATCGGTGTCTATAGCTTCTTACAAGATGGCTCCTATGAGTTAAAGGAATTAAAAGTCCAGTTGCAAGAGTTCTTAGATAATCAAACTGAGTGTGTCACTATAGGGAGCACCAATTCCATTTGTGAAAAAAGAATGATAGTTCTTTGAGGCTATGTATAGATTACAGATAGTTGAATAAAGTGACCATTAAGAATACGTATCCACTACCATAGATTAATGATTTATTTGATCAGCTCAGATGAGTAAGTGTCTTTTCAAAGATTGAATTAAGGTCTAGATATTATTTGTTAAGGGTTAAAGAGTCAAATGTGCCAAAGATAGCATTTAAAACTAAATACGAGCACTATGAGTTCTTAGTAATGCCGTTTGGGCTTAACAATGCTCCAACTACCTATATTGCTTTGATGAATCAGATCTTTTGCCTATTTTAAACTACTTTTTGGAAGTTTTTATTGATGACATCCTAGTTTATTCAAAGAATAAGGAAAAGCATGAGCAATATTTGAGACTAGTTTTACAGATATTAACAGACGAAAAGCTTTATGCCAAGCTCAGTAAGTGTGAGTTTTAGTTTGATAAGGTGTCCTTTTTATGACACATAGCTTTAGTAAATGGCATTCGTGTCAATCCTAGCAAGATTAAGGTGACTAAGGAATAGAAGCCACCCAAGAACACCACTATAATTAGGAATCTTTAGGTTTAACATGCTACTATAGATGATTTGTCAAAGGATTTTCTATAATCACAACACAAATGACTTGCTTATTAAGGAAGAATGTTAAGTTTGTTTAGGATGATAAGTGTCAAGAGAGTTTTAATAAGTTACAAGTGATGTTAACTGAGGCTCCTATTCTTACATGACCAGTATGAGTGAAAGATTTTATCATTTATAGTGATGCATCCTTAAATGGATTGAGTTGTGCGCTTATGCAAGAAGATAAGGTTGTTGCCTATGCCTCGAGATAACTGAAATAACATCATAAGAATTATCTTACTTATGATTTAGAGCTTACTGCCATTAAGTTTGCATTAAAGGTATGGAGGTATTATCTTTCTGAAGAGAAATTCTATGTTTATATAGTTATAAAAGATTGAAATACCTTTCTATATAGAAAAAGTTATGTAACGCCTGTGTTTTAAGGCTCCGTGAATAGTGCCACTAGGTCCAGGAAGTGTGCCCGAGGTGCTAAGTCACTTATACATAAATCGAGGCAACAACACTAGTTATGAAACTTCAAGGGGCTTTAAATTGAGGAAAAAGGCAAAATTTAAAAATTTTAGCTGAACTAATAATTCTTTTCGAACTGTAAGCTACCCATCTATGCAATAAAAAATTTTTGGGCCGGGAATGACTCAAGATGCACCCAGGCGGACTCTAAAATATCAGATCCTAAAGCTCAAAAATTCCACTAAGTCCATTAGTGAAAGAATTTTGAATTCTGAGGTTTGCAAATTCTCGTAATATTTAAAGTTTGGCATACAAATTGAAGCAGTCTAAAAACTACCCTATCGATGGAATTTGGCTGCAAAAATTTATAAACATGTAGAGGGGATTAAAATATGAACTTTAAAACAAATAGTGTAATTTTTTAAGGTCCATTTGAATTTTAGTGAACTTCTAAAGCTTTATAAAAAATTGAGCCATTTCAGGATGGCTCGGGTGGTTATGGGACCCACCCATACCTTGAAAGCTAGCCTAAAGGCCATGCAAAGTGGTAAACGGGAGTGACAAGTGGATAATTTCACTAAATAAAAGGAGAAATTTCTTCCTCTCCTTATTGCTAGAACTGACGCCAACAAGAGAGAAATTGGGCATTTTCTTCATCAGTTCTAGGAAATTCTACTCACCTAAATTCATCTTTATATGTTAAGGAATTAGGGGGAAAATAATTACTAGAAAAGGAGTTCTCAAAAATTAATTAAAATTCATCAAAGGGAGCGAGGTCAGAAGCAGTTTAGGAAGTGAGTTTGGTGAGTTCTATGGCTTTTTCCTTGGATTTCCTTAGTTCTTTTGGGATGTTAATAGTTGTTTAAGATGCCTAAGGTCTAATACTATGGGTTTTAAGGGTTTTTAAGGTGATTCAAGAAAAGAAAAGCTTGAAGGAGCGAAGAAAAAGCTTCTATAAAAGGGTCAGAATTGAGGTATTGAAAGCTTAAAGTGTAGAATCCTCATTGCTTAAGTGTAAGGTAAGTGAATTCAAGTATTCTCTTCATGCCCTTAAGTTTAGTAGCTTCTCTTTTTGGTTTAAGAATGATTTAAGTACATGAATTGGCTTGGATAGGTAGTTACATGGAAGTATTATGGTATATAGCCTAATTGAATGTTAATTGAATCGCTTTGATGAAAATGAACTTGTGATGAGGTCGGAGTGTTAGTAGCCGAGAGGTTTAGTGGATTCAATTGTATGTATAAGTTTTTTTAGATGGGTTTTGATTGGTATATATGCTTGCATGATTGAATGATGTGGAATGCCAGTTTGTATGAGTGATTTTATGTGGTTGGCATATTTACCCTTTAGAACCCAAGAGCTTTGGCATGAGTATGTGTGTGTGAAATACTTGAATTAATAGTTAAAGATAAATGTGTGTGTGTGGAATTGCTTATACTATGTATGAAAGCATGAATGTATGGTAAATGTTAATAAAATGCATGACTAAAGCCATTGAGAGGCAATGATTCGATAGCAATGTGTAAGGATAATGGCATGAAAATGTTGAAGACATGTGTACAATGTTATGTATGATAAGGCATGATAATGAAAGCTTATCTAGCTTAGTTAGTATGGCATAAACTAAGGTTGATATATATGATCAAAAAATGACATGAAATATGGTTAATAATTGACAAGAAAAATGAACTTAAACTTGGCTAGAAAAAGGGTTTGAAAAGTGGCTTAGAATTTGCCTTTAAAGGTTATGGCTTGTAAGTAAGTAATGTGCCTAAAATAGGTATTAGGGTGTGATTACATGAAGTGGTTTGTATACCTATTGTTTGGCCTTTTAAGTGGTCTAATTGATGTTGGCTTTAGGCCTATGAATAGTGAAAGTTACACTAAAAAATGAGGTGAAAAGAGTCTTAAACTGATTGTCGCAAAGTAAGAAAAAGACCTATAATTGTCCTAAAATAACCATTACCTGAACTAATAACTCATATAGCCAGTAAATGGATAATAAATAGAAATTCAATGTGAAATAAAACTAGGGAGTTTATGAATTAAATTTTGGTTAAGACAATGCCTAAAAATATTACCATAAAAGTTACCCGAAACTATCTGATAGGGCCCATAACTGTTTGGGCTAAAAATCAACTATATGATAAATTTAATAACTATTTGTTTTTTACTTAAAAATATTATAAAAAGTTGATCAGTAAAGAAATGGATATAAATTGAGGTTAAATGGCCTATTAGTTAGACACCCACTGGATGGGATGACCGATCAACTTAGGGATTTTTGCAGCTGTTACATTGTCTGATTTTTAGGCAAGGCCGGTACAGTAGCCTAGGTCCATTTTGGGCCACTGTACTAGTCAGACAATCAAACCAAACTATGACATTCACTTGATCTTTGTTGGTGCAGTGGTGTAGGTCCTGGAGGGCCATTGTACTAGTCGTACAAATAGACCAATCTGCTAGGTAGACAAGTTTGTGACATCTTTAATCTTCAAATAGGGCTGATACAATGGCCAAAGTCTTTGAGGACTACTATACTAGCCGGTTAAATGGGCCAATCTACTAGGCAGACCACATCTTCTCATTCACACCTTTGGTGCTATGACTTATTTTTAGGTCGGTGCAATGGTCGAGGTCTAATATATATATCACTTAACTATTTTATTCCCTCTAGGTCCAATGTCCGTTAGTGTCATCTTTTTAGACGATCCAGCTAAAATAAATTAAATAAGAACAATATAGATGACATGTGACATTGGAATAAAATATAGGGGCATTTTGGTAATTTTACATGTGTAATATTATTTGGCTTAATTATTAAAGATTGTGAACGCAATTGTTAATAATGATCATAAAGCTATGATTTACCTAAGTTAACATAATCAACTAAATAATTTACTAATAGGAACACCTATAGGGACAATTTGATAATTTTGCATGTTAGTAATCTAGGTTGTACCTTAAAGTTGAATAAGTTAATAATATGATTGCCTATGAATGGACAAACTACTGGACATGTTTTAAATGCTTGAATTCACCACTGAGTATATTATATACTTAGCGTACCAATTTTGGTCTGCAGGTAACCAAAATAAGGACGTAGCCTCGTAAATTATGCAGTGAAGTTCAGAGGTTATTCATCAGAAGGTGGATAATGTATATTTTGTATAGTTTTGCACTATATGTACTTAGGTGGGAAATGGGTGTTATGTATATAAGGGACACATAATGTAATTATATGAATACAGATTGTGTTGTAATCAGCAAGTTATTAATCTTTTTGAGTATGTACAGCTTGTGTTGACGTTATTGGAGCCTGAAGCTCAATGTTATGTTTTCTCTTGATTGTGGCTTGAGGCTTGTGTTGATGTTTGATAGATGGCGATGTTAGGTTGATACCTGAGGGACTAGAAAGGTCCAAGAGATGTGAGCATATGATATAGAAGTGTTTTATAGGGTGAAATTTTTTGATAGGGACCCAGACAACCCTTATGCTGCTGGATTTTTGGGAAAAATCTGACTGATCTTGAAATTGCTCCATACTGGCATAAACACTATGACATGAACCTAGGGAACTATAGGAATTGACAGAACTGAATTGGGAGTCAAATAGGATTAAGTAGTATAGAATAAGTAAGAGTTAAATGAATGAATATGGGAGAAATTTTAGGATGGGTGACCTAGCGAGAAGTACACCACTTATTGGATTTCTTCGAGAATCCATTAGGGGGTGTTACACCATAAACATCATATAACAATCATTAATAAGCTATAATACACAACATACATCATATCATCATCTTAATAGCATGTAAGCCATCATACCATAATTATGCATTACAAGGAATAATATCATGTGTTTTTCGGGTCATAATGTCCTTATTCACTCAAAGACTCATTTTCACATATATAACTATCCATATTAGTACTTTGAGTTATATTAACATATATTAACCATTTATAGCCATTTGAATGATAATGATCATATCTAGATGCCTAAGTTTGGTTTTTGAATTATTCTCCTTACCTATACCTATTTGACCCATATTAGCTCCATTTTATACTCAATTCTTAATTTGTTATTTTTAAGCCATTTTAATTCGTTTAACATATGCCTATATCAATAAGATAACTAACTAAGATTGGATAACGGATAACTTAGGCCCGAAGGCACTCTCACCCGTAGGCACGTAGACTTAGGGCCATAGACACTCACATTCATAAATGCGTAAACCTTAAGCTCGTAGGCACTTACATCCATAGATGCATAACACTTAGGCATGTAGGCACTTGCACCCTTAGGTACATAATCTTAGGCCTATAGGCACTCACATCCATAAATGCGTAACACTTAGGTCTGCAGGCACTCACACCCTTAGGTACATAATCTTAGGCCGATAGGCACTTATATCCTTAGTTGTATAAATAAACTTAGGCCTGTAGGTACTTGTAGCCGTCAGCACTTAAATCAATGACCCAGAGGTCTCATACCCACTAGGATGCTAACAACCACTGAAAATCCTAGTTGACCGGTCAACCTATCCAACTAGGTTGCCTAACTATATTGGCATCATCAAACATGTTATTATATGTTATTTTAACCAATTTCACTTCTCATACCATTAAATTTTCTTAAATGTACCATTAGCCTCATTGCCCTTTTGTACGGCCTATTTTTTAACTCACTTGGACAACTTAGGCCTATTGATGTCCATTACCACCCTTAAGACTCACTTCCTAGGTGTAATGGCATCAAATAACATTAATGTGTCAAAAAGGTCAATTTTATATAATATAAGTCTCAAGTCAATGTTTGACTCAATTTTGTTCAAGGTATGCATGTCACGACCTAAACATGCCTAAACTGATTAATAGGCTCATACAAGGCATTCGGCTACTTCTAACATGCACACACATTTCATATAGCATGTAATTTCATATGTAAATCAAAATCTTAATTAAAACAAGCCATACATATAAATGCACCCACACCAATCACAATTTGCCTATATACTCATTCTATATGCCTTTTTGGTCCCGAATGGTTCAAAACCTCTAAATCACGGTTGCATTCACTCATTGGCATCCATTCAATTTATAGAAGGTGCATTCCATCATGCATAGGCTTAGATGCTATTTATTTCATCATGATATTGCATTTCTCATAATGCTAATACTTAAGAGTTTAATTTCCCAAAATGCGCCATACACATGCTAAGGGGCATTCGGCCCTCAATAACCTCACCTTCACATTTCTTTTATCATAGTTAAATACCACATTAGGCATAATTTGTATTAATTACACATTTTTCGTATTTATTGCCATCCATATGACAAATAACAACATAAGGATTTTTATGCCTTATTTCATCATATTCATGATCTATGCCTATATACTCATATTTCATACATACATCATTCACTTAATCATATTTTACCATCCATAGCATTTATTAGGCATTATTTCATTTATTAGCATTTATTACTAATATGTACATTAATGAACATAATAATATACATGCTATTTATTTCAAATTAATGTGATTATACAAACCAAAGAGGGTTATACGAGATGCCCGAAATCGGCCTAAACCTTTTTCTTGCCTCGGGAAGCTCGGGTCGACGTTTCGCTTACAAATTCAAAAGGGCACAAACTTTAAAAAAATAATATAAAATAATATAAAAGTTAAAAAAATATTTCAAGCCTAGATATGAGCTCTATGACACCCTAGGAACCTATGAAAAATAAAATTAGCAAAAAAGAAATACCCAAGTGTCGAGAGGTCATTATTCACCTAGAGAAACTTCTCGATTTTTCTCTCAATTTTCTGTGCTGTTCTCGATGATTTTGGTGTCTGTGGATTCATCTCAAGACACTGTTCAATTTGAGTATAATTTTTCAATATGCGTGTTGTGTGAAATGAAGAAAAAAAAAATCAAAGAAGATAGAAGGAGAGGGGCTAAATTTTTGCTTGGTATGATGGGGGGTGTATGTTGGTGTATGGTGTGAATGGAAGGAAATGATTCTTTCCCTATTTATACTTTTTTCATATTTAGTTTTTCCTTCTTTCAAAAACTCATTATAATTGATAAGAGTATCAGTTTTTCCCTATTTCTATCCCTAAAATTCAATTAATTCAAGCCCTAAATCCTCCCGAAATATCAACCCCAAATTACGACAAGAACTCGAAAAATTAATTCATTTTATTTCCCAAAAATTAGGTAAAAATAGTTCCCAAACTCAAAAAATTCAATTCCAAAGCCATTAGACTATTTGGAATATTTGAGTATCAGGTTGTAACATTTTTATTTTATGATTCAGCTTTGCCTATGTCACTATTCATAAAACACTATTGTAAAATCTTAATTAGCATTTTTAACCATCTGAACAACTTCAGATTGGCTTTAAACTTTGTCCAAAATTCTCTCATAATTAATACTCCCTGTGGATACGCTTAGTGTGACTTAGGTTTTGGGAAGCACTATTTATCCTGAGGAGTACTATTTATAAGAGTCGAAATTTTCAGGTCGTTACATTTCTTCCCCTCTTAAAATAAATGTCGTCTTTAACATA
>CANXYI011099229.1:0-11030 GCA_948208565.1 Hura crepitans | reverse complement strand
AAATTGCAAATGGATAATGGAAAATTTATAAATAAGCTGAAGATTTTGTTATAATAGACAGGTTGCTCATTCTTCAGTTTTTCTTCAAAGCTATCAACAAACAAACAAAACAAGAAAAGAAGGAAAAAGGCATCGATGGAGGTGTATGTGCTTTCAGTCTGCCTTTAGAGTGCTTTACAAAAGATGCAAAAGATCAGTCAACTGGAACTTCAACCTCCATTTTTAGAACAGAATTTCCAAAAACCTGTGTCACATACGAAGCAATGATCATTAGAATACATTTTCACATATTTATGCATGTACATAATCAACTGAAGCAAATTTACATGTACATATTTGAAAGACAATAATCCATCAATAATTCGGTGTAAATTTTTTTAGTGAAAATCTCGTGTTTGTGATCGCATGTAATTTTGTCCCAAAAAAGAAAAAATACAGCCCTTTAACTTTAACTATGAAAATGAATTGCATAAGAAAGGAGCTATAAGATGTCATCAAGGTTCAGACCCCTAGGCTGTCATTCAGAGGAGAACTTTTCTTTTTTTCCTTCAAAATTCAGAGAAACTATCTGTATATAGTTCAATTATAATCCATCATAAATCTACAACTAGAATTCAATCCCCTCTTCACATATGAAGATAAAATGCCATCTTGAATCTTAGTAATGTCAAACCAGACTGGGGGCTGTCACTTTCCTGAATTATTCTCGTCATCAAGCCTTAAGCAAATAAGAATCAGCAAACGAGTTAGATTTTAGTTTATAAAGGCCCAACAAGGACTGCTGTACACTTTACTCTAGCGGTCTCCCATTTTTTCTCCGACAGTCTAAGCTGGTAACTAATTACGAAAATCTTTAGCCTAAAAAAGTGCTCTTGGAGATGCAATGCCATCCATGAATTCTCTTTCTTCTCCACAGCTTATGATAAAAATGTACTGTTCTACATTATTCAGTTGGCAGAGGAAATAGAAAATAAAATGTGAAGCACCTTAATAAAGTCATCCAGCATTAAGTATGATTCCCTTGTATAACCTGCCTCGTTCAAAACTTGGCCCAATACTAGCTGCAAGATGAAACAAAATGATAGGAATTTATTAAACTCGTGCAATATTTAATGCAAAAATATTTGCAGATGCAGAAGACTATCAACTAATGTGGTAATTCACCAATAAATGATGCAATAATACAATAAAAAGCAAGGTATGGTAGAAAGTAGACCAGATGATAAATTACTGGTTGACATTTACAGAAGAAGAGAATGAAAGCAACTATTATTAGACAGACAGACATGAAATCAACTCTTTTACATGGAATACATGCAACTGAGTCTATTTCAAACTCTTTTAAAGTTCTTGGGGTACCTCTCTTTGCTCATTAGACATGAAAGAACCAGACAAATCTTCAAGCACTTCCAACATGTCATTAAATGATATTTTTCCATTACCATCTGAGTCATAGACCTTGAAAATAACTGGATAGAAAGAAACAGTGTTAATATTAGCACCAAAAACATCAGTGTCTTTCAATTCCAAGGAGAATTATCTATATTTACCACTAACATAAATACAAAATTTTACACCAGCTTTATCAGTTTAAATATTATAATTGGTGAGAATAAGAACGGAATCTAAAATGGATGACAATTTATATATCATGCCATACGTATCTATGAATACAGCATACTGGCTAAGTAGATAAATTCAATCAGTGAAAAGTTTGTTGCTCTATATTTAATCACCGAGTTCCGATTAGTGACAGCTCATTCTTCTTTCTTGATTACCAAGTTCTTTACCTTTACACATAAATTTAAATTCATTCATGCAATAAATTCTCATATCAGCTAAAACAGAGTTGCATCTCCCGAAATGATATGAGAATACTATCAAATATTTGAAAAGTTCCCCAAACAAATGGCTAAAAATAGTTTGCCAAATTCATTGCATGTAATTCAAGAAATTTAAAAGGATCAAAATAACATAGAATTCCCACTCCCTATTAAGTAACCTAAAGGTCACATCCACTCTACATTTCCTCGTAACACAATTGAACTTAAAAGAAAAACAAAGGTGGGAAGCTCTATATATGTCAGAAATATCCCAGGAAAGTCTCTAAAGATGAGTAGTTGAGATTTCTACAATTCTTATCACATATCAACCAAATACTCATTTTCCTCCACCCATGCTAGAATTACTAGACAAAATTAATTAGCATACATAAAATTAATGGAATTAATGTCAAGATGCAGGGTAACCAATGCTTACGTCCTATTTTCTGTTCAACACTAGCTTTAGCACTGAATGCAGATAAGAAAGCCACAAAATCCATAAAGTTCAGACCATCCACCATTTTGAGTAGCCTCTGCAAGAAATCAGAAACTTGTGCTCTCAACAATCATAGACTCAAATGATTCCAAATAACATACTGAATACAAGATTCAACTCAAAAAGTTACCTGAGAGAGTGGATTCATTGCAAACTCAGGCACAGATAAGAATTCATCAGTTGAGATGAATCCCTTTGCATTACGATCTAGCTGGCAAAATCTGTGATACAGTGATACTATTTCTTGCTGGGAGACTGAATTTAACGCCACAAAAACCACGGAAAGAGAACTCAAGGCAAAATTAAAAAGGAACACAATATTCTATAGGGGAAAAATAATAAGCAAAACTCACTTAGATTGTGGCAATGACGTTGAACCTCTTCTATATCATATTGGGTAAGCATTGATGAGGTGTTCCCCATTGAGCTTCAACAACAAAATCTACATATTTGAATGAAAAGAAAACCTACCCATTAAGCAGTTACCCAATAACCAACACCCAACAATTATAAGACCAACTACTAACAATTCACCTAAAATAAATAATAGGACCAATCAAAACCCAACATGCAGGTATATTTCCACTTCAAAAAATCGAAAAATAGCATAGTTACAATTCATTTGATGCCCAAGAACCTGGGTAAAGTAAAAGAAGCTAAAATTACACCCTATCCTATAAAATATTTCAACAATTGGCGACGATGGAAATTACATGAAACTAAAACCCAGAATCAACATCTTTAGTACATCCACTAAGCTCAATCACAACAAAGCTATAATTTTCTCCGACAGCAATTCATCAGAAAGGCAAGAATTAAGAAAGTTGTCATTTTACCTTCCCTTTCACAACTTTCTCGAGAACCAAACGGATAGCAGGAGAAAAAGACAAGGAAAAGTTACAGATAAATGAAAAGATGTTCCGAGCGAGGATAGGAATATTGTGGATGAATAAAGCAAAGACCTTTACTTTGTTATTAGCAAGGAATTGGAGAGCAGCAAAATATCTGTTGTAACAGTTGTATTGTATCGATTTTCCTTTAGGACGACGGCGAAATTTATGTTGGTCTTTGAACCTCGCAATTCACGTTATCGTGCTGCGCAGGAGTACAAGTGTTTATGATGTGGCAGTTATTAAGCTAGAGTTGATGGTAGGATCTTGTATGTGGGGCCACTACTTTAAGACGTGTTTTATTGGGCCTACATTACATAATATTCATTGTAAGTTTTATACAGGGATAGCTGCTCCTGAGCGTTTAATTTGATTAGTTTAATTTTTTATTTTTATTAAATTTTATTTTTTAAAAATTTTGATTCATTTGTTATTATTTATAAATTATAAAAATTAAATATATTAAATGATTAAATTTTTAATATCATTTTAAATATTATTACCATTTTACACTAAAATAATATCATATTTATTTTTTATATACAAATAAATAAAAATATATAAAAATTTGACCTGTTTAATTCAATTTTCATTTTAATTATTTTAAAAAAAATTAATTTATTCATTTTGATCGATTTTAAAAAAGGACCTATCAAATTTTTATTTTTAATTTTAGCGGCCCCATTGTTCATCTACCTTTACTTTCTTTTTTTCCTTTTTTTTTCTTTTCTTTTTTCATTTCACATTTCAGAGTATAATATATTCTGTGCATTATAATTACTTATTACAAAAATTAAGTAAAAAGCATACCCTTTCCCATTTTTCTTTCCCCATTTTAAAGGGATTCTTTTCTTGACTAAAATAAGAAATTTAATTGAAAAAAAAAAAAGAGAACAACAAAGTGAAACCAAATCAAATGAGAGTAATTCAAGTGATACAAATTTATTAGGCCTTACTAAAAAAAGGTATTTGGCCTTATTAAGAAAAGGTATTTTTCTTTTTCCTTTTAATAATTATCTTTTTGAGAGTAAAAATAAAAAAGCAATCCCGAAAAGTAATTAAATTTTTTATCGCTGAATTTCAAAGTATTTTTCTTAATAACTGAGGTTGTCAAAATTTGAAATCTTTTCACCGCACAGCCACATTATTTACAGAATCGCCTTTACAAGTAGTTGATGAAGCAAATCAAGACTTGTTAAAGTCCAGTTTCCATTAAAGAAGGCAAGAAAAATAAAATAAAATAAAAGCAGATGAAAAGAAAATTATGCACTAATCATCTGCCAAAGTAGATACAACTCTGTTAAAACTCTTCCAGACAATAAACCACCACCAGACTGGACTGCTGCTCTGAGGCAAATCATCGTTCTTAAATTCCAAGGACGGAACGGCGGCTTGTGCAACAATTTTTTTTTTTTTGAAAAATTTCTATGAAAATTACAGTTTAATCCCTTAAAATTTTTTCACATATTGGCCCCCTAAATTTCTTTGCACCTTCATGTATAATTTCTGGCCTCACCTATACTTTTATTTCTGGGTCCATTCCTGCTAGACTCCATTTTCTACTAAAGGCAAATGTAGCCAGATTATGAACTAATCATGTATTAAGAAAGCAACTCTACAACAACTATTCCAGTATTCCTGTTGCACAATGCCCTAGACCAGCTAATCGCCTTTACAGGAAGTTGATGAGTACACTTTCTTAAAGTCCATTTTCCATTAAAGCAATTTAAACCGAACTATGCACTAATCATCTATTAAAGCATATAGCAAGCTCTACCTTATCATAAATGATGCATGTCATGATAGGGCAGCGCTTAAAGAATCAATAATGATGGTAAAGGATTAAAAAAAATAATAATGGAGTCAATATTTTATTTTTTTAAACTCCATTTCACTGTCAATGAAAAATAAATAAATAAGTAAATAAATTCCCCACCTGCTTAAGCTCACTCGAAAAATCAAAAACAAAACAAAACAAAACCAAACCAAACCAACCTTCCTTCAACTTGCTGCCAAGCTTTTCAGCTTAAAACATAGTTAACCTTTTAAGGTGAGTTTATTTTAGAAGTACCAAGAAAAGCAACGACGTTTTGACATAAATAAACTTATATCCACAATGAGAAGTGTATAAAATAAAACACGTCAATAGTAAGAAAAAGTACTATTAGATATAATGGAATGCATGTATTTCTCACACCATCAGTCAAAAAATCGGCCTTACTTTTATTATTTGGTTATCAAACAGCTTGCTCTCGATATAAGCATAAGAGTTTCCCGTAAACTAGACATCATCTACCAATTGGCTTATTCTGAAGAAGCAACAGCACTCCATCTCTGCTCCCTTTATATACTCATAATCACTCGCCTTGAATCTCTGTGATCGATTGTAAACATCAAACATGGCTTCGGTTCTTCCAGTACTGAAGTTCTGCTATCAAAACAAGTGCAGGAGATAATCCTCAACGGTGAACAACCACAATTACCTTGTACATAGAGATGATTCCACAGATGATGAAGTTTCTGCTCTATAATCTCAACTTCCTATTATGAACCATTTATCACGACCACCTTATGTGCTCTATGTCGTAGTACAATTTCCTAGAATAACCATGAAAGACGTTTTTACCTCTACTAAAATGATAAACAACTATCACTTTATTTGATCATGTTCTCAATATTCCAGTTCTTCAATTGACTTTCTGCTCTATCATCTCGCTTTTTCCACGAGTAGCAAGAGAAATTACATGGAAGGGTTTGAAGGTTATGGAGCTGAACCTAGCCCTGCAGAGGGTCAGTCAATTGACTGGTCCGATCGTCCTTTTCTTGAAGCTTACCCAGAAAATAGAGGGAACCTGAAATTGTGGCCTGAAAATCTGAAGTCTTTCAGGTGCACATTGATTATTGGAACATATGTCTACATGGATAACCTCAATAGTCTTGTAATTTCTAACTAGTACATAATTCCTTCATAATTTACGCAGAAAAGTGTTGGAAGACTATTCTATAAAGATGAAGACTTTTGACAGAGATGGCCTCAAAGCCATGGCAAAGTCATTGAATTTAGAAGATAATTGCTTCTTGGATCAGTTTGGTCAAAGAGAAACTCTGCCAGCAAGGTTTACACATGTTGTGAGAGACCTAATCTTGTTCTTGGCTAAAGAGCTCATTCAGACGGATTAGGTTACACTGGTATCTTGCAGGATAAGGTTTAAGGTTCGCAAGTCCTAAAAGATGAGAAATGGATCACAGTACCCGCAATTTCAAATGCCCTCCGAATCCTAATGAGTGATCAAATGGAGCTATTATATTTGTAATCTGAAACTCGTATATAAATGCAAAATTTCCAAATTTCACGATTTGTTTCACGCGTGATTGGCAGAAATTGAGAAATGGAATGTTTGAGAGCCTGGTGCATAGAGTTCTGACTAACTCAGAGAGGGATAGGATTTCTGTGGCTGTGTTCTACACACCTGAACCTAACAAAGAGATCAGACCAGCTGAGTGATTGATCAATGAGGAAGACCCAAGAAAATTCAAGATCAAAGATTATGCTGATATACAATGAGAATACTATCAGAAGGGAAAGAGAACACTTCATGTAGCAAGTGTTTAGAGCTGACAAATCACCAACAAGAACTGAGAAACCTCATGTAGCAAAGCTGTAAATGTAGTATCATAGTTTCTTGTTAATGATGGATATTATCAATTTGAAAAGAAAAGAAACCTGCAGTACCGGTGTCACAAGGATATGAAACAAAAGCTGCAAGATTTTTCAAAGTAAATTCAAGGATAACAGCATAACTGATGGTTCCAAATCCTGATAACTAAGGAATCCAACCAAACTGTTACATGAACATGACAAATGGTAAATAAAAAATAAGTTTTAAGTTAAGGCCCTCTGTTTATCTAGACTCTTTCTATGCTTCATGCTCTACAATTGTTCTGTCTGAAATTATATCAATTGCTTTACCAACAGCAGCATTAATAGCTCAGACTTTGAAACATTGCATAAGATACTAATAAATTTTTGTGTATATTAATTAATAAATTTAGGTTACTATTGTGTGTGTTACCCTCCTCCAGAGTAACAATCAAGTTAAACTCATATACCAACTACATTTTGAAGTGTATCAAATATTCAATTCATTGACTGCATATGCAAAGTTCTCAAGCTTAATAGAAAAAGATGAATACGTATTACTCAACAAAACAAATCTTCTTCAGTAATGGCATTGCCAATCCACTCAAATTCAAACTACTACAACTAGCTTAACCAATCACCAAAAAAAATATAAAGAAAAGAAAAGAAACAAACAGACAAACACTTTAATCACTAAATTCTTACACAGACTCATCAAGAGATAAGTAGAAAACCTAATACTGTATGCACAGTTGCTTAGGTTGAATATTTTTCTTGTTCCACAATATCACTAGATGCTTCAACCGGAGCACCATTGTGAAGCAACTTCTGCATTCTAGGCTGCGCATCCAATCCTTCTGAATTCTCAAACAACTGCCTCCTATAAACTTGATGCAACTTCCCGAACAACTCTTTTTTAATAGCCTCAAATGCCATATCCAACCTCTCCAACTGCTCCATGGCATTTTTATTATACAAAAACAATCCATAATACAACTCAAAGCTATCACCAGCCGTATTCTCAACCAAATTTAACAAAGTCTCGTACCCTTTAGTATTGATTGGTGAAGACTCCAATCCAAACTTCTCCAAAACCCTCCCCATAGTGTGAGTCACAAACTGTGACCCAGCAGCGTATCTATCATGATCTGCACAGCTCATTTCCACCATTCTACACCCCTCTCTAGCAAAAACATCAAGAAACTTCGCGCACCTATTAATCCTATCCTCATTATTCCCAATTCTAACTTTATCAAACACAAAAGGCAAACCAGCCCACGAATTTTTCCCACTTTCTGGCCCAAACATTGGATGGGTGCACAATACATCAAACTCAACAGGCAAATTCTTTAACAGAATATTTTTAGCAAATTCTTTCACAGAAAGCACATCAACAAAAAGGGTATTACGCTTCAATCTCTGAAAAGGGAAAGACTTTATCACCTTCTCAGTAGAAAGAATTGAGGTGCACAAAATCAAAACTTCCGGGTGGCTTTCGCAGAGATCATGTGGGTTGGTGTAGAATGTGACGCCGAGCTTTGTTGCAGCTTCGCTGTAATTGGTGCGGGAATAGGCGAGGATGGTGTGGCCTTGGCGAGAGAGTGTCTTGGCGAGGAATTGGCCGAAATTGCCGAAGCCGATGATAGCGATCTTGAGGGACTGAGACGTGAGGAGTTGGGATTGGAGCTGGGACTCGTAATCGTACGGTTGGGCAGCGTCTATTGCGCTGATACTAAGAGGAAAATGAAGGAGACGGAGACGGCAAGGCTTGACGGTATTGATAGGGAAAGGAAGAGAAATGGAATTAGAGGAAGAGGGAAGAAATGGAGGGCAACGGATAGAGAGAAAAGGTGAAGTCGGCTTCTTTATGGAAGAAAATGGGAACATTGTCGCCAAGAGAGAAAGCAAGAAGCCAGAAGGGGAGAGAATTCTGAGCGCCGCCGCAGAAGAAGGGAGTAGAGCTGATTCTCTGTCCAAATATTTTGTTGCAGTTCAGAAAATTACTGCTAAATGTCAAATTTTGTTGGGAAAAATGTTTGTCTTCGAGCAAACAGATTAAAATGTCCTTTTATTGCTAAAGATTGAAATGATTTTGAATGATTTTCTTCGTATGTAAAGATTTTTTTTTCATAAATGTTGAATTATTTTAATATTATTTTAAACAATTATAAGAGTATTTTAATATTATTTTAAATAATTATAAGAATGTTTTTTTTAAAAATAATTTAAATGTTAAAATAAAATTTAAGAATAAAAATTTGGGATAAAATAATATATTTTTTTAATTTATTTAACCTGATAGTTATTGTATCTTTAATTAATGCAAGAATATATTCACTCCATCCTTAAAAAAAATCTATTTTCCTTTTTTACCTATTTTAAAATATAATTATTTTTTATTTTTAAAATTACAATTAATTAATTATTTATTTAATATATCTCAATTTTGTACATTTAATAATTAAAAAATATAAATGATTATTTGAAATGGAATAGTATTAAAAATTATATAATTTTAAAGATATTAATTAATTTTTTAAGGCGTATTAAAATAATTAATTTTATATTTATAAGATAAAGTGAATATATTTTTTAGAAAAATAGAAATATGTGATCCTTTGAAAAGTTTTCGTGAATTTTGATTATTTTTCTCAAAGCTGATTCCGAATATAGTCCTTAATCCTTTCTTAGTCCGTTTGTGTTCTGGTATGCTTTATTTTCTTGGAGGAGAGTTCATTTTTTAATTTTAAAATTAATAAAAGTGGACATATATTATACGTGTCTAATATTTTTAATTAAATTTAATATATATTTTATTTAATTCTTCTTTGGTGATAAAAAATTAATTATTATATATTTATTAGATATATTGTATATTACGATATTACTGTTAGATTTGTACTCTTTAAAATTTAGTTATTTATCATTAATGGTCAAATTTTAAAAATGTAAATCTAATAGTGAGTACTTCAACATATAGCGTATAATATTACACTCCTAATTTAAATAGGTAAATATTTTATTTATTAAAATATGTTTAAAGTATACTATTTAAAAATATATATAATGTAACAATACATTTTTCTATTTAATAAAATTTTCATTAGTTTCATAATTTTTTTTATTAGTAATATATATTTTAATTTAGTAAAATTCTTATTTCAAGTAAAATTTGTTAATAAGAATTAAATATAACAATAAAGATGTAACACTTGAAAATTTATGGCATTGTGAATAGTGACTTCTAAAACATAATCAGAATTTTTTTACTAATCAAATGATTGAATTATAAGTATGTTGTGAGTAAATTTTGATATGAAAATAAGGACATTTGGAGGTCTAACGAGTGATAACAAACAAGATTGTGAATAGTAAATTTCGGAGCCCTAAACAGTGACTTCAGATATGAGAATAAAGTTCCTAACCTTACTAATCAAGACTTTATGAGCTGAATAGTATATGTTTATGGTTTGGCAAAGAAAGGAGAAAATTCGAATAGAAATCGAATGATATCGTGTATGCATGTGAATTGTATCACCCAAGAGTGAATAGTACCTCTTGGAACCCAAATTACACTAATGTTACAGGATGATATGATTAATTATAAGATAATTATGGGTAAAGTTTGAAAGAGAAACAAGGTCATTAAGTAGGTTAAAAACAGAAGTTAAGTTTGTATAGCAGTGTAATGTAACTAGTAATACAGTTAAAGCTGAATCATAAAATAATTTTGAATGTGTTTATATTGATAGGGTGTATTTATGCACTATTTTTCTTATAATTTTTCATACTTTTACATATTTAATTATGCTAAAATGATAAGAATTGACTTAGTTTGGGTATTTTAGTTATTTTGGACAGGTTTTATTAATTTTAAGTCAATTCTGGATTTTTGAAGGCTTTTTGGAGAATCTGCCTAACTGCAAGTGTTAGCCGTGGGTCAAGGCTAAGGGTCACAACGAACTGTCAGATATAGCCCGATTTTTTTCAGATGCAGTCCGATTTTATTAAACAGCTGGCATATTTATCTTCACTTTTTTGGCAGAATTTTGTGGAAAATAATCCCTTACTAAATAGGATAGTATTAGAATTCTTATTTTGTATTTTTCCTTATCTTTTGGAGAGATTTTAGGAATTAAACTCTCCTCTTTAGGGATTCTCTGTTCCTATTTATTCCCTGT
>CANXYI011099101.1:0-13898 GCA_948208565.1 Hura crepitans | reverse complement strand
TCTCTTTATGCCTGGCCACTAATAAAAAGTCTTCAAATCTTGATACATCTTAGTGCTACTAGGATGCATAGCATAGGGAGTATTATGAGCTTCTTATAAAATATGCTTCCTCAACTATTCCATATTAGATTTACATATCCTATCATGGTAGTACAAATAGCCATCACCCTTGATCTCATACTCAGTATGCTTTCTTTCTTGTATAGTACTTATTACACTTAACCTATGATTATTCTTCTGAGAATCATTCACTTACTAAAGCAAATTGGGTTTCACTTGTAACTCAGCCAAAAGAGCACCATCATCCATAAGCTTTAACCTAACATTCATAGCCCTCATGGCTGACATAAACATCTTGCTAAAAGTATCAATAACTATATTATCATTCCCAAGATGGCAGTCAATTAGGCAATCATAATCCTTTTTCAATTCCATCCAGCATCTTTGCCTTAAGTTTAACTCTTTCTGTGTAGGGAGATACTTCAAACTCTTGTGATCTATATAAACATAACACTTTTCTCCATAAAGATATTGCCTCAAAATCTTTAGAGTAAAAACTATTATTGTAAGGTCTAAATCATAAGTAGGGTAGCTTTTCTCATATGGCTTCAACTGCATCAAAGCATATGTAATAACTTTGCCTTTTTGCATCAAAACACATATCAAACCATTATAAGATACCTCACCGTAGATGATGAAATCCTTTCTAGATATCGACTATGTAAGAATAGCAGCTTCTATCAATATGACTTTTAACTTATCAAAGATCGCTTGACATTTGTCATCCTAAACAAACTCAACATCCTTCCTCAACAAATATATCATAGGTTCTGCAACCAAAGAAAACCCTTTGACAATAGTGTATAATGGCCTACTAGACCTAAAAAAGTCTTTATCTCAATCATACTTCTAGGTGGCTTCCACACCATAATAGCCTCAACCTTACTAGGATCACCTGAATACCCTCAACTAAAGCTATGTGTCTTAAGAAAGACACTTTATCCAACCAAAACTCACACTTGTTGAGCTTAGCATAGAGCTTCTCTTTTCTCAAAATCTGAAGAACCATTCTTAGATGTTTTTCATGCTCTTTTTTACTCTTAGAGTATATTAGAATGTCATTAATATAAACTACCACAAATAGATTGAAGAAGGGTCAAAGACAATATTCATAAGATCTATAAAACCCACAGGAGCAATGGTAAGCCCAAATGGCAATACCAAAATTTCATAATGTCTATTTCTTATTTTGAAAGTCATCTTAGCCACATCTAGCTCTTTGACCCTTAACTCATAATAACTAGATATTAAGTTAATCTTGGAAAACACCCTAGTTTAATAATGAACTTCATGATCCAAACTACTTCTTTTGCTACCTTAAAAGATGTTATATACTCTACCTCCATTGTTGAGTCTATAATTATGTCTTGCTTGGAACTTTTCTAGCTAATTGCTCTTTCGTTCATTAGGAATACAAATCCTAATTATGATCTACAATCATCTTTATTAGATTGGAAACTGGCATTGATTGTAATGACCCGAAAATCTTGACTATCATGAATAGTACTTCCCAGGATAAATGGTGTTTCTCGAAACCCGAGTCGCACTAAGTAGTCCATTAGGGAGTAATAATTATGAGAGAATTTTTAGTGAAGTTTAAAGTCAATCCAAAGTCATTTGGATGGCTAAAAACAATCAACAAGATTTTTTAATAGTGTCCTATGAATAGTGCCACAGGCAAAGCTAAACTATAAAATAAAAAGTTGCTTAAAATAATTCAAAAATTATACAACCTAATACTTAAATATTTCGACGAGTCTAATGGCATTGGAAATATAATTTTTAGATATCAAGAAGTAATTCTTTTGAATTTTTAATTAAGTAATTATGTTAAATTTCTCAGTTCCCTTCATTTTTTGAACTTGAGATTTTAGTGATTTATAAAACCTTAATTTATCTAATTTTTAGAGGTGTTAATTGTTTAATTTAGATTTCTAAGAAGGGAGGAAATAAACCCAAAAGGAAAGAAAATTAAATATTTTCAAGGTATATAAATACCATAAAATCCTTTTCTTTTTCATTTTCTTTTCCTTTATTTTCTTTTCTTTCTCTCTTCTTTTCCTGACAACACCCAATCACCCTTTCCTCTTTCTTTTCTTTATTAATTGGCACAACCCACCTCCAAAAATTATAATAGATGGAAAGCTTGTGTCGAGAGCTTTCTATAGACACCAAAATCACCCGGTTTGACAAAGTGGTTCGGGAGAAATCGCATAGAGAAATTGAGGTGAATAGTGACCATTTTTCGATTGGGTAAGAATTTTTGAATTCCAACATTTTTCCAATGTTTGTTACTTGTCCAAAAGTCATTTAATGTCTTCGTTTTGATTTTTTAGAGCCCATGTGATTTTATATGATTTTTGCTAAATCTTGACCATTTGAATTCGTAGGCAAAACATCAATTCATGATTCCCGAGGCCAAGGAAAGGCATGAGATGTCTTCGTACATACCAAATGACATTATTAAGTACATGTAATCACATTATTATGCTAAAAATGCATGTATATGAGTTTATGTATAAATTGACATAATATTTGATGTTTTGCTTTTAAAGTAATTAATAGGTTTTAATGCAATATAAATGGTCAAGATGTTAAATTATGTAACATATTCTAAGTATGAATTAATGTATGCCCTATGTGTGCATATGTGGAAGCTGAATAGCCTTGAGAAGGCGTATGTGCATGTATGTGTGTTTATGCCACATGTAAGATATCATGTGTACTTACATGGTTTATGGAATGCTAATGGCATAATGAGTGATGTATTGAGATTTATGTGCATGTGTGTGACTTTAAGGGTGGCCGAATGCCACTTGGACTCATGTAATGCTAAATACACATGATAAACGCTATGTTTAAAATATAATATCAGTAAATGTCATTTTTGGCGTAATGAGACCATAATGAAAATGAGATGGATGAATGCTTATCCTACATGATATATGCATTGTAATATATATAGGAATGCTATAAAAGTTGACTAGATGTAACTTATAAATGTTGTGCTCATATGTGATTTTTGGTAGTCATGTAATTTGCGCATGAAATGCTAAGTGGCTAAATTATGTTATACTGAGTAATTAAGTGTATAGGCATGTTTTATAACTTAAATGCATGCTTATGAAGCATAAAGATTTAATATGACATGTATTTTGGCCTTATGATATGGTTAGGCTGTGTAATGCACATAGTGAGTCTCGATAAGTGGTTTTGCCTAAAATGTGGCCATATGCGAAAAATATTCTTACGTGCAACCCTAGCCATGTACATAAGTATGTAATGGTTGATTATACTTGATTATGGCATGAATGTGATAATAAAGAGTGTGTTAGTGCGTATGTATATATATAAGTCTTAGTTGGCTACATAACTCATTTTCATGTTATATAACACGGATGTGAGTTACATGCCTTACTATATGCTATTGGCCTAAGTGATATAGGCACATAGTGATAAGTATGAACCCATGATGCAAATGTTAAAATAAGCAATAATTGCTACCTTTGTTAATAATAACCATAATGGTAGAACATGATCAATTTAGTTATGCCTATACCTCAAAATAAATCGATTTAGATAAATTAATCAATCAACTACGATAATAGCAATTGCTAATATACCTTTGTGTATGAGACCTATGGGTCACTTTGTTGTGCTGACGAGCACTAGCCTTTGGGCATGATACCGTGAGCCTTCGGGCATGATACCATAATCCTTCGGGCAGGACACCATGAGCCTTTAGGCATGATACTGTGAGTTTACTATCTAGCATTTGATAATTGTATTGACATTTAGGGAATTCATTAAACTAATAACTATGAAGGTTAATGATGAAGTAATACAGTTTTGTCATATAATCTAGTTTTCATGGCATGCAAACAAAATATGATATGTGGATTATTATGCTGAATGTGTGATGATAATATTCTTAAGCCTATTATTTACTCTACGATGTATAGGATCATGTATCTAGTATATCACGTGATTATTGTATGTTGCATAATATGTAGTTATTTCAATATATTGATTATTGGTAATGCATGTTCAATACATGATCAATTTAATATAAGTGTGTTTGTTAAAGTGATTACACCACTAAGCTTTATTTTTAGTACATTGCTTGTTTTTGCAATGCATAGGTTGAAGAAAAATAGAGATTAGAGTCAAAGCCACTACACCATAGGAGATGCTAAGAATTTCCCTCTAGGTATATTTTGTTTCTTTGTAAATTTATAATGATCTAATAGCATTGATAGTACTCTTGTGATCCAATAGAGGGATTGGGCCAAATTTTTGTAAATCAGTATGATTTTGTAACTCTAAGTGTTATATGGTTTTGTAAACCTTTGATACAATGTTTTAAATTTCATTGCATGACTTGTATGATATCTGTTGCTTCTGCATGTGATGAGTGTTGCTGAGGATGCCTAAGGCCTCATTGAGTTTTTATGTAATACTTGTTTGAGCTTGAGGCTCTGTGGGATATGATATGTTATTTTGATGAATTTGGAGGGTCTGAAGGACATAAGTGGTTGAGAAATTGTTATACCATGATTATAGAAGTGTTATCATAGTAAGTACTATTTGGGAAAGTGTCCTGGTATAGCCATTATGCTATCAAAATTTTAGCACGATGACCCCACTAGTTATCTCATAATGCGTGCCAAAACTGTTTTCACATTTTTATATCTTTTAAGTTTTAAAATGTCTTAAGTAATAAAAAGTTTTAATCAGGTCAGGTTTTTATATATAGGTTTCAGATACCATTATGCATTGTTCGTGTCCGCTATTCGATCCGCTTACGGAATGGATGGTAAGAGTAACATTGATATACTCTATAATGCTAGAAAGTTTTAGGTACATAAGTAGTGGACCTCGAGGTCATGAATAGTGAGCCTTTAGAGTTTTCTTACTTATCAAAAGAGGATGTTATAAATAACCTAAAGTAGCAATTTCAAAATAAAGTAAGGTAGTTTGTATAGTTAATGATTAATATGAAATGGGATGGTGAATAGTGTCTTCCTGAGTAGTGAATATTATTTCTTGAGAATCAAGTCACGCTAACTGAATAAAATGAAAGTAAATATTACAAAATAATTTTGGGTAAAGTTTAGAGTGAAACTAATGTCATTAAGATGGTTGAAAAGGCACTTAGAGTCTATATATCAATGTTCGATGAATAGTAATCTAGTTTTAGCTGAATGATAAAATATTTGGGTTGTGCTCAAATGGACTCATGAATAGCATAATCTAATGCTCAAAAATTCTAAAAATGCTAATGGTATGGAAATTACAATTTTTTAAAGGTCGAGAACATGTTTATGAAAATTTATTGAGAATTTAAGGGATAAATTAAATTTGTTCTACTTGGTCTAAAAATGTTATTTTCTTGGGTTGTGTGAGTTACAAAATTATTGAATTAATGGCATAAAAAGAAGGATTAAATGAGACTTACAATGACGAAATAAAAATCCAAGAGACATAAAGTGCTAAGAATAAATTATAGCCTTTAGGTTGCTAAGTGGCATAACCTTGGCCATGGATCAAATTATTCAAAAAGGGGTTTACCTTTATTAAAATAGGATAAACTTTAGAGAATTCAATAGCATTCTCATGTATTTCTTCAAACCATCACTTTTAATTTGCCTTCATCCTCTATTTCAATTTAGCCAAGCTCCCAAAATTCAACAAACCTCACTTTTCTCACACCTTTATTCCTTTAATTAAGCATTTTACACTAAAGTTATGATAGAAAGAGAAAAACGAAAGATTAACTTAAAAGAAATTTAAGGTTTAAAGAGAGAGATAAATAATGACATATTTATGTGTAAGTAGTTATTTATGAGATTTTATATTTTTCTTAGATAGCTTTTAATGTGAAATGAATGATTCTAATGTTAAATTGAATTTGGAATTATTTTTCAATTATTAGAACTTTTCTTAAATAATTTATGTGTATGTTATGAAGGATTTCTTTAAAGCTTTAGGGAAACACTAAAGTAAGCATGGAAGCAAGCTTTTAAAGGGCCAATTAACAGCAAGACATGTTTATTCAATGGAATCTATAACATGTGTGCTTAATTAGAAACTTAAAGTGTGTATGTTTATACATGAATAATTTAATTAAACCATATAAGTATGTAAATGTTAGGAATAATGGTACATAGTAATTAGCTAATAACTCTCAGTATATTAGTCTAATTGAAGTGAAACTTGAACCTAAATAAGACTGAAACATAGTCTATAATTTTATATTTTTAACCCATACTAAATTTAGTAGGTAGCATGACTAAAACATTACACAAGTTAGGATTTGGATGCTACAACTAATTTATTATTCTGGGAGCCATAGAGAGTGATTTAGCGATAAATTTTTGTGTAAAAGTCAGATTGATGTGAAACTAGTGGAAAATTAAAGCTAACACATAGAACTATAAGTTTATTAAGGGAGTTTCCTCTAATTCATCCTAGTTTTTACTTAAAAATTTTATCAATTGATGTGTATCTGCATTATCTATTGGATTATGGAATTCATGTAACAGTTTGTGTTCATTAAGCCATAACTTCTGATGTAGGTGTTAAAATTAGATAATTCTTAAACTAAATTAAAGTAGATAAAGTTTTGCTTTAGGAATGTAATTCAAGTTTTGACTTTAATACAACAAAAGTTTAATTATAATTTGAAATTACAAAACATGTGTTGACAAAATTCTAGAAATTTATGTCTCTTAAATAGTAGGCAAAGAATTGTCTATATCTCATTTTATAAAAGTCCAAATGAGGTTATTTTTTATTTTATGGAAAACTAAGATCAGTAGGAACAACATTCATATGTAACATTTTTATTAATTCTTGTAGAAAAAGTCTTAAATAATTATTGATAGAAAGTCTTAAATTCTATCAAACATCAAATTTAAAAAAAAATTGATGTTTTGGTTATAACTTTGGGAGTAATTGAAGATTGGTGTTCCATGGGAGTTATTTGAAAATTTTTAGCCTCTATGTGGTATGTTGGTAAAGGAAAGATAACAATAATAGAGACTTTAAGGAGTATTTTAAGGTTATCTATGTAAGTGTAGTCATTGAATTATACTTTGGACATGCATAATTCAAACTTTAAAGTATGTGTACATTTGTGTGAATGGCTTAATTCATGTGCATATGCATGTAGAAAGTGTAATTGAAAGTATATTGGTATTAAATAAAACTATAGTGTAAAGGACATAAAATAAGAATAAATTATTAAATAATGAATTACTTGTATTATGAGTGAAATAAGTATGCAAAGTTGATAAAGAAGATAAGTAATGGAGGAAGTGAATATGTAAATGTATGGTCAATTGAAATTATGATATTGTAACTTACTTGTAATATTGACGAAGATAAGATAAGGGAAGAGGTAAAATACATGCGTAAATTGAATGAGTAAATAGAATAAAAGATCGTTATATGTGATATTTGGCTAATCATAATTGAGTTAATTATGAAATCAAAGTAAAGAAATTGAAATGAATTAGATTGAATGAGACTTATATAGGTGAGATAATCTAAACTGAATAAATTAACCAGTTTACTAGGGATAATTAGCTACTACTAGATAAACTTGATCTTAACTAGCATGTAAATATGCTATAAAGTCTATAAGTCCACTGTACCAACATGTATTAACATCGTAAGGTTTATAAGGTTACTGCATTAAGTGTGTACAGATGCCGTAAGGTCTATAAAGCCACTATACTAGATGTGTATAAATGCTATAAGGTTTGTAGGACCACTATACCTAATGAGTGCAAATGCCAATAAGGTTAAGTATGGCCACTGCATGAGTTTATGGGTGTAATACAGGTGTAGCAACTAGAGGTCCAAAAAATAGAAAACTGCATACATGATGAGTCTATAATGGTCAACATCCTGTTATTTGAATTTTCTTTCATGTATAGATTATTCGAGATCATGATCAAATTAAAAATAAAGTGAAAAGATAATGATGAACAAATTACAACTATGCATCTAAAATAACTGATGAAAAAGAAAATCAATTGTAATTGGAAACATTAATTGTATACACTTTTGTTAAATAACTAACAAATATTCTAAATAGCATTTTTAATTAGTAATTGGCATAAGATAATGGCTTAATGTGTGAATGATGAAGAACATAGGTAATATAATTTGGTTTTGCTTATAATCTATGACATGAGGTTAAAGATCTAAATGTATTTAATAAAATATATTTATGACTTAGACTAAATATGAATTATGCCTAAAACATAATAAAATGAATAACTAGTGTAATTGACGATGAAAACTTTAATAAATACATACAGAAGTAACATAACATAAATTACATGTATGAACTATATTTTAATATCCTATGTATGTGCATGTGTAATTTGATTATATTCCATTGAATACACCACTAAGCACCATTGCTCAACATACTCACTTCTGCTAATATGTAAGTAGTAGATAGCCAATGAGAAGGGAAAGCCTCAAGCGATGTGGTGTAGATTAAATATTTACTTTTGGTATAGCTTTTGTACTCATAACATAAAGTAACTTCATAAATGGCACTCATGTATATTCATTTGGAGTAAGCCTAAACAATTAATAAATGAAAGTTTTATTTTAGTAAAGCTCTTGTATATAGAGAGCCAGTTGTATTTAATGATTATATATCTTGTATATGTATATTACTTGTATGAAAAATATAAATCAGCAACTGATACTGATTAATTGATGTGCCTATAAATTGTTGGTAGGATTAGGTGGATACTGATTCATAAGATTATTATTGATTGAATTATTGATGTGAGTTATTCATAGGCTACGTTTCTATTTAGATAACTTATTTGGATAGTTGTTATGCTACTAGATTTATGTAATAGACTTTGAAATTGGTTATGTGAATGTAATGTATTAGTTAATTATGTAAGCTAGAATTATGATACATCTATAGTCTTTAAAGGTGTTTTAAGTAGATACTATCCTTGAAATAGGATTCAATAGCATGAATTAGTCAAACATGATTATGTGTCACCTTTTATTTAGGTTCGGCCATTGGATTACGTAAAGGGTGTTAAATTTTGTGGTATTAGAGTAGGTTTAGGCATTCTTCAAAACTTAAGATTAAACATAAGGGCCTTAGGATTAAAGTTATGCATCAAATACATCTATGTTGGTTAAGACTTAATAGTGACCTTTCTATGTAGATTGAACATGAGGAAAAGTATACAAATAGGTGGTGGACAGAAGGTAGAAAGCTATGCTTCTACAACTATAAATAAGCTGACAAGGGTTGGATGTCAAATACTAAAAAATATTAAGTAAATGACATAATCACAATCGGTACTACTTCAACAAATGGTTGATCTTCTAAGGTAGGCTATGGTTACCACTACACCACTAGTGCAAATCCAATAACCATAGGCCTTTTATAATATATACTAAAAAGAGTCAAGAAAATAAGGGCTATGGACCATAATGATTTGAGTACCTCAAAGTATTATGTAGAAAGAGCGGTTTGAATTTTACAATAATTGAGATGGATGCCTAAAGATTGCATGATATATGCTACATCATTATTACAAGTAGAGGATTATTAATGGTGGGAAACCATCATAGAGAATGTGGTACTAGAAAGATTGACCTGGGAGTTCTTTTAAAAGAATTTAATAAGAAGTATATAATAAAAAAACCTACCTAGATAAGAAGAGGCAGGAATTCTTTAACCTAAAGTAGGAAGATAGATCCATCTCTGAATATGAAAAGGAGTTCTCTAAGCTTAGTCATTATACAAAATAGATAGTGTCGACTGAAGCAGGAAGATGTAAACAATTTGAGAAGGGCTTAAATCTAGGCATTAGGCAGTATATGGCAGCAATGAAAATTAAAGAAGTCTCTTCTCTTATAGATACAACTTATACTATTGAGGAGATCCGAGAAAAGAAAAGAGAAAACTATCAGAAAAATAGAACTTATGATCGAGAACAAAATAGTTTTGCTCTTATTAAAGACAAGAAATAAAAGAAAAAACAAACGCAATAACAACAATAAAGTTAGATGCAAAATTAGAAATAAAAGCTAAGATTACAGACTCAAGCACTAGCCTTCAATACCTCGACAACTAAGGTCAAGGGCACACTAGTGCTTATGTGTTAATACTGTGATAAGAAACATTAGGGCAAGTGTTGGAGAATTATACAAGGAGCTTTTTTTACTTATGGCTTTAAGAAGCACTATGTTAAAAATTTTTGAACGAAATCAGCCATGAAGATGCATAAATTGACACTTCAAAAAAAGATATTGTGTACTTTTTATTCCTTATTTGTTATTGTCATGATTATTTTAGTAGAAGTCTTCTCTAATATATGCATAGCATGAATGTCGGTAGCAATGGATAAGACATAAGTAAAAAATCATAATTGAATAAATTATGATACCTAGTAGAATTTCAAGAATGAAATTCTTTTAAAAGGGAAAAATGTAATGCCTGGAAGTTTCAAGTATATAAATAGTAAACCTCGAGGTCATGAATAATGACCCCTTGCACCCAATTTGAGTTTTCTTACTAATCAAAAAAGGATGTTATAAATAACCTAAAGTTGTAATTTTGTATGAAAATAAGGTCATTTGCATAGTTAATGATCAATATGAAATGAGATGGTGAATAATGTCTTCTCAGGCAGTGAATAATGTTTCTTAAGAATTAAGTCACACTAACTGAATAGGATGAGAAATTTTGGGTAAAGTTTAGAGTGAAACTAAGGTTGTTAAAATGGTTGGAAAGGCACTTAAAGTTTGTATAATAGTGTTTGATGAATAATAACCTAGTTTTAGCTCAATGATGAAATATTCAAGTTGTGTTCAAATGGATTTGAGAATAGCACTACCTAATGTTGAAAAATTCTAAATAGGCTAATGGCATGTAAATTGGGATTTTTAAAGGTCGAGAACATGTTTATAAAAATTTATTGAGAATTTAAAGGCTTAATTAAATTTGTTCTACTCAATATAAAAATGCAATTTTCTCAAGATGTGTGAGTTATGAAATTATTGAATTAATGTCACAAAAAGAAGGTTTAAATCAGACTTACAATGAAGAAATAAAAGTCAAAGAGATATAAAATGCCAAGAATAAATTCTATCCTTTCGATTGCCTAGTGGCATAACCTTGGCTGTCGATCAAATTATTAAAAGAGGTGTTTACCTTCATTAAAATGTAATGAACTTTAGAGAATTTAGTAGCTTTCTCATTTCCTTCTTTGAATCATCAATTTCAATTTGCCTTTTTCCACCATTTTTATTCGACCAAGCTCTTAAAATTCATCAAACCTCACTTTTATCTCACATTTATTCCTTCAATTAAGCATTTACTAAAAGTTATGACTAGAAAGAGCACAAGGAAAGATTAACATTGAAGAAATTTAAGGTTTAAAGAAAGAGATGAATAATAAAATATTTATGTGTAAGTAGTTATTTATGAGATTTTATATTTTTCATATATAGCTTTAATGTCAAATGAATGATTCTAGTGTTAAATTGAATTTTGGAATTGTTATTGAATTATTAGAATTTTCTTAAATAATTTATGTGTATGTTATGAAGGAATTCTTTGAAGCTTTAGGGAAACACCAATGTAATAATGGAAGTAAGCTTTTGAAAGCTGAATTAACACTAAGATATGTGTATTCAATGGAATCTACAACATTTGTGATTAATTAAAAACTTAAAGTTGTATGTTTATACTTGAATAATTAAACTAAGGCATATATGTATGTAAATGTTATGAACAATGGTACATAGTAATTAGCTGATAACTCTCCATACATAAGTCCAATGAAAGTGAAACTTGAACCTAAATAAACCTTAAACATAGATCTATAATATTATTTTGTTAACCTATACTAAATTTCGTAGGTAGGATGACTAAAAAAATGACACAAATTGGGATTTGATGTTGCAACTGATTTATTATTTTAGGAGTAGTAGAGAGTGATTTAGCCATAACTTTTATGTTAATGTCATAACAATGTGAAAATAGTTGTAAATGAATCTAACACATAGGGCTATAAGTTTATTCAAAGGAGTTTCCTTTGATTCAACCAAGTTATTGCCTAAAAATTCTATCAATGGATGTGTATCTGCACTATTTGCAGGATTCTAGAATTCATGGAATAGTTTGTGTTCATTAAGCCATAACTTTTAAAGTACGTGTCAAAATTAGATAATTCTTAAAACAAATTAAACTAGAGATATAAGGATAAAGTTTTTTTGAGGAATTTAATTTGAGTTCTGCCTTTAATGTAATAAAATTTTAATTACAATTTTAAATTGTAGAACATGTGTTGATAGAATTCCAGAAATTTGTGTCTCCTAAATAATAGGCAAAGAACTACCTCTATGATATTTTATAAAAGTCTAAATGAGTTGATTTTTTATTCAATGGAAAATAAATATGTAGGAATAACTTTCACATATACCCTGTTTATTAATTAATGTAGTATAAAGCCCTAATTAATTATTGAAAGTGAGTCTTGAATTTAGTCAAACATTAGATATAAAAAATTTGAGGTTTTAGTTATAACTTTAGAAGTATTTGAAGATTAGAGATGCAATAGAGTTATTTGAAAATTTTTACTCTATATGTTGTATATTGGTAAAGGAAAGAGAAGACTAATAAAGGCTCTAAGGAGTATTTTGAGGTTATCTATGTAAGTGTAATCAATGAATTATACTTTAGACATGCATAATTTAAAATTTAATATATGTGTACATTTGTGTGAATGGTTTAATTCATGGTCGTGTGCATGTGCATGTAGAAAGTGTAATAGAAAGTATATTGGTATTAAATAGAACTAGAGTATAAAGGACATAAAATAAGAATAAGTTATGAAGCAATGAACTACTTATATTATGAGTGAAATGAGTATGAAAGGTTGATTAAAAAGATATGTATTAGGGGAAGTGAATATCTATTGTAAGGTCAATCAAAATTATGACAAGGTAACTTACTTGTGAAACTGATAAAGATAGGATAAAGGAAGTGATAAAATATGTATGTAAATTGAATGAGTAAATAGATTAAAAGAATGTTATACGTGATATTAGGCTAACCATAAGTGAGTTAATTATGAAATCAAAGTATCAAAATGGAAATGAATGAAACCTATACAGGTAAGACAATCTATTCTAAATAAATTGACAAGTCAACTAAGGATAATTAGCAATTGCAAGATGAATTTGATCTTAACTAGGCATGTATAAACACTATAAAGTCTATAAAGCCACTGCACCATGCATGTACAAATGCTATAAGGTCTGTAAGGCCATTGTACCAGGTGTGTACTGTAATGCCCCTGTCAACCCCTTGCAGATATTGTCCGCTTTGGGCCACTGCCCTTCACGGTTTTGTTCTTAGGCAAAGGGAAGGACTTCCTAAGTGGTCACCCATCTTGGTACTGCTCTAGTCCAAGTATTGTAACGTTCGTCGGTCAAGGTCTTGTGAACAGTGCTTTTTAGGACCTGAGTGATTTTCCTCGCAGTGTGGGTCATCATTTCGAGTCCGATGACTGGCATATTGCTCATAAAACTTTGACAGGCCTGAAAGTGGTAAAAACGAATGAATTAAAAATTTTAGCAGAACCAATAATTCATCTAAGGGTATAAGCTATTAATTATGAAGATAAAAATATTTTAGGCCAGGACAGCCTCAGACCGGGAATGTGCCTAGACAGACCTGAAAATAGCGGGCTCTGAAGTTCAAAAATTGTACTGAGTTCAATGGTGAAGGAATTTTTAGAATCGGAGGTCATTTGCAAATTCTCACGATTTTT
>CANXYI011099000.1:0-17147 GCA_948208565.1 Hura crepitans | reverse complement strand
TTTTAGTTTCAAAACCACTTCACCTATAAATCATGGTTAGTAACCCCATAGGCCAGTATATGGTAGTTGATAGAGTTTATAAAGAGTGTCATTTCAGGGTACAAGACCACCAATTTATAGCTAACTTTATAAAACTACCTTTTGTGGAGTTTGAGTTAATATTGGGCATGGATTGGTTATTTGAGTATCAAGTGATTTTAGATTGCAAGCAAAAGAGATTGACTCTCTGGGCTGAAGATAGGGCTAAAATTATAGTTGTGGGAAAAAGGATAGACTTTTTATCCAATGTAATACCTATTGTTACAACTAGGTGGATGTTACGGAAAGGCTATCAAGCATATCTTACCTATGTATATAACATCGAAACAAGAGAGCTGGATGCTAGTAGCATACCAGTAATGTCAGAATATGCTAATGTTTTTCTAGAAGAGTTATCAAGTTTGCTACCAGAAGGGAACTTAAGTTCAACATTGAAGTTTTACTTGGCACTGCTCCAGTATCTATAGCTCCTTATTGGATGGCACCAACTGAGTTAAAAGAGTTAAAGATATAGTTACATGTGTTGTTGGACAAGGGCTTCATAGGATCGAGTGTTTCACCATGGGGAGCACCAATTCTATTTGTTAAGAAAAAGGATGGTTTACTTTGGTTATGTGTCAACTACTGATAGTTGAATAAAGTGACCATTAAGAACAAGTATCCTCTACCATAGATAGATGACTTATTTGGTCTACTTAAAGGAGTTAGACTATTTTTTGTGATTGATATGAGATCTAGCTACAATTTGTTAAAGTTAAAGGAATCAGATATGGCAAAGACTCTTTTATAAAGTGATATAGCAATTACAAGTTTCTAGTAATCCCATTTGGGCTTACCAATGACCTTATAACTTTTATGGACTTAATGAATAGAGTCATTAGGCTTTATCCCTATCAATTTATTATATTCTTCATTGATGACATCTTGGTTTATTGGAAGAACAAGGAAGAGCATGAACAACATTTGAGAATAGTGTTGTAGATTCTTAGAGATGAGAAGTTGTATGCCAAACTCAATAAATGTGAGTTTTGGCTTAGAGAAGTGCCTTTTCTTAGGCATATAGCTTTTGCAGACAAGATTCATATTGATCCCAATAAGATTGAGGTAATGATAGAGTGGAAGCTACCTAGGAACACCATAAAGATCTAGAGTTTCTTAGGGTTAGTAGGATATTATAGATGGTTTGTCAAGATGTTTTCCTTGATAATAGCCCTTACAACATGATTACTAAAAAAAGATGCCATGTTTGTCTAGGAAGATAGATGTCAAGAAAGTTTTGACAAGCTTAAGGTGATGTTGACTGAGGCTCTTATTCTTATTCATTTAGTTTCTAGGAAGGACTTCACCATAAATAGTGATATGTCGCATAATGGGTAGGGTTGTGTTTTAATGCAAGATGGCAAGGTGGTTGCCTATGCTTTAAGATACTTGACGCCATATAACAAGAATTACCTTGCGCATGATTTAGAGCTTACAACTATTGTGTTCACTCTAAAGATCTAGAGACATTATCTTTATCGGAAGAAATATTATGTTTATATTGACCACAAGAGTCTGAAGTACCTTTCTACATAGAAGGAGATAAACTTGAGATAGAGGAGATGGATGGAATTGATCAAGAATTATGACTATTTGATCAATTATCATTTTAGAAAGGCTAATACGGTAGAGGATGAACTTAGTAGGAAATTCATGGTAGCAATGAGAGCTATGAATGTCATATTATAGCTTGTAAGTGATAATGCCTTGTTAGCAAAAATGTAAGTTAAGCCCAGTTTTCTATATCAAGTTAATGGTTGTCAGAGAGATAATCATAGATTAATGAGTGTGATTAGTGCTATCCAAGAGGGAAAGCCTACTGAGTATGAATAAAAAAGGATGGAAGTTTATATTATAATAACAAAATTTGTCTAACAAATATGGAAGAGTGGAAGAAGTAAATTTTGCAAGAAGCTCATAATGCTCTTTATGTGATGCATTCGTGTAGCACAAAGATGTATCAAGACTTGAACCTTTCTTATGGGTGGCAAGGCATGAAGAGAGATGTATCAAAATATGCCACCAAGCGCTTATCTTGTCAATAAGTGAATACAGAGCATCAAGTTGCATATATGTTACATCAATCTATAACAATTCCATAATCAAAATGGGATAGAGTCACTATGGATTTTGTTGTTGGGTTGCCTATAACAAGAATTAAATGTGATTTGGTATGGGTTGTAGTAGATTATTTTACCAAGACTACTAATTTTATACCAGTAAGGATGGACTACTCCATAGAAAAGTTGGCAAAGCTTTATATGGATGAAATTATTAGGTTGCATGGAGTGTCATCTTCTATTATATCATATCATGATCCAAGGTTCACATCAAGGCTATTGAAGAAACTTTATAATGCTTTAGGTACTCAATTGAATTTTAGGATAGCATTTCATCCACAAACTAGTGGACAACCAAAAAAAGTCATTCAGGTAATCCTTTGATAGTTGAGTGAATTAATGTTAAGTAGTACATGATGATATGTTTATGATGAATTCTAGTTAAAAGGTGTTATAAGACATGTCGAGAAGTTGTACCATTGAGTTTAAGGGTAGTAAGGATTACTATTTATCCTTAGCAATGTTTGCCTATAACAATAGTCATCAAGCGAGCTTAGGTATGGCTCCTTATGAGCCATTATATGGAAGGAAGTGTATAACCCCTTTATACTAGAATGGGATGAATGAGACTAAACTTATGGGATGAGACCTAATAAAGGATGCAGAGAAAAAGGTGAAAATCATCAAAGAGAGATTGAGTAGCTTTTGAATGGCAAAAGTCATATACTGATCTGAAGAGAAAAGACATGGAATATAAGGTGTGAGACAAAGTGTTTCTTAAGGATTCATCTTGGAATAAGGTTATCTAATTTAGAAAGAAAGGAAAGTTAAGTCCTAGATTTATTAGGCCATACAAGATAACAAAATGTACAGGACCAATAGCCTATAGACTAGCTTTTCCTTTAGAACTTTAGTAGATCTAATGATGTCTTCAATATATCAATGCTCAGAAGATACAGATCGAATCCTAGGCATGTATTGATAGTGGACAAGGTTGAGGTTAATTCAAATTTATCTTATAAAGAGGAACCTATAAGGATTTTACACAGAGAGGTAAAAGAACTGCAAAACAAAATAATACCTTTAGTGAAAGTTTTTTGGAAGCACCATGGGATGGAAGAAGCTACTTAGGAAATGGAAGCTCATATGAGAGAAAAAATATCCATAGTTCTTTGAGCTAGGTAAATGTCGAAGATGACATTTCTCTTAAGTGGGGAAGAAATGTAATGCCTAAAAAATCCCAGTGTTATGAATAGTACTTCCTAAGATGTGAATAGTATTTCTTTGGGTCAGGTCACACTAATCTTATTGAGTGGAAGTATTAATTATAACATAATTTTGGGTGGAAATTGCAGTAAAAATGAAGTTGTTTAGGTGGTTAAAAATGAAGTTTAAATTTTATACCAGTGTCACATAAATAGTGACCTAGTTTTAGCTGAACTGTAAAATAATTAAAAAATTGCTCAAAAAATTATGAGATTAGTACAAGCTAATACTTAAAAATTCTAATTAGCATATTGGTACTAAAATTGGAATTTTTGGAGATCATAAACTATTTTTATAAAAATGGGTAAACATAAAAACTATATTTTTAATTGGCTTTTCATGTTTTTTAAGCATGGATTTTTAAAGGCTTTTGAGGTTTGATTTATGGATAATTATAGGTTTCTCAAATGTTAGAAATGAAGCAAAAAAAAAAAAAAGAAGGTATAAAAGGGGTCAAAATGGGTCAAAGGATGAATAATATCATCCTCTTCCTTATTTTGAGCAGCTAACATCCCAAAAAGAGAAGCCACCATTTTTTTGGCTTTCCTCCACTATTTTAAGCCCTATTTATTGCATTCAAAACCCAATTCCATGACTGCATGACCTCTAAATGCTATTTTTACCTTAGGCTTAAATTTTTTTTAGTGAGTTTTGTGACACCCCCTATTGGATTCCCGAAGAAACCTAATAAGCGGTGCACTTCCCACTAGGTCACCCATCCTAAAATTTTTGCCCTGGTCATTCATTTAACTTTTATTAATGCCTTACTAGATCATTCTATCTTACTCCAAAATCACTCTGGTCAGTTCTTATAACCCGTCTAGAATAGTATTTATAGGGTTCAGCCATTTTAAAGGAATTCTGATAAAACTTAGGGACCACCTAAAAATTCGACAATATAACGACTGTTTGGGTCCTATCCCAAAATTTTATCAAGTTTGTTTAACACTTCTATAGGCAACTCACAACACGCGGACCCATCTGCTCCCCCATTCCCAGTCTAACATCAACTTAAGCACACATCAAACTTAGGCCTTAAGCCATAGAGAAAGCATGTATATATATAGAGCCTCAGGCTCACGTTAACATCAATATCACATATAATCATACATTCACCAAATCATATATAAAGATACTTTATTTACATTAGTAGGATATATTTACATTAATTACATTACATGTCCTCAACTTATATACATATTTCTATCGAATTCCCACCTAGGTACATTGATATCAAAACTGTGCATAAATTACTTCAAATTTCTTCTCTTATATCCTCTGAACCACTATCGTCACACTTTACAAGGTAGGTTCCCACTGCTTTGTACTTGCACACTAAAATAGGTACACTGAGTATACGAGATACTCAGTAGTGAACTTAAAGCATTTTAATAATGACATTTTTATCATTAACATACATGTGTAGTTTAAGAATGATTTTACTTCATTATATAACTTAATTATAAACTAAGGTGCTAAATTACTAAAATACCCCGAAGGTATTTATAAGGTCTGAAAAAGTATTTTTGACTCAGACAAATCATTTAAAGCAAGTATTATTACTTTTAACATCTAGACTTTACACTTTATATGTATCATAGGTGAAAAATGACTAAAATACCCTTTATCTCCCTAAGGTATTTATGTGTCCTAAAATATTCTACTTGACTCATATATATCATTTAAAGTAGTTATTTCAACCATAGCATGTATATTTGACATTAATTAACTGATCTGGCACTTATGTGTAAAATGTCCAAAATACCATTTAGCCTGCATTTTATGAGAAACTCAGAAAATACTGTTCAATTATGCTTAATTCTTATATTTATAATCAGTTTGATTATTTAGTTAATTTAATTATTTAGTTAATTTAATTTACTGGCCTGACTAGGAAGACAACACTTTAGGACATTAGATCTAGAGGGAAATAAACTAGTGTAAAAATCCCCATTCTAGACCTACACCATTGCATCGACATGTGTGCCATAATGTAGATCAGCCTTCGCCTCCCTAGACATAAATAAAAGTAACTGTGTGACATAATAGAGAATAGCCCATGGTCCCCAGTCATAATTAATCATCAATAACTGGGTGACATAATAGAGATCAGTTCGTAGAGTGCTCTAGCCACCAATAAATGCCATCACTAAATTGGGTGAAATAATAAAGTTCAGTCCTAAACCTCTCTAACCACTAATAAAATTGATCATCTGAATATCAGACAACTAGTAGATGCAAAACCCTAAGTTGACCAATCAACTAATCTAGTGGTTGTCTAACTAATTGGCCAAGTAGCTCAATTTAAATTCATTTATTGACCAAAAATATTAGTATAATATTTAAGTCTCAAAAATAGACAGTTAAAAATTTTATCTCATGCTTTAAATTTTTCTTCAGACTGGAATAGCCACATTTTGGCTCTACCAGGTAAAATTCCATGAAAAACATAAGTCTGACTATGGCTAAAATTCAAGATATCTTATGTTATGATTTATCATTGCATTTCAACTTAAAAAGGTAATACTTTCTTTCTACTGATAATTTTGGTTCAAGTACTGGTAAACTAGACAATTATAGGTCATTTCAACCACTTTTGAAGTCAGTTTCTAGGACTGTTTTAAGTCCAAATTTAACTCAGCTTTCAAGGTTCTTTTAATTACTTTTCTAGGCACAAGGCTAACTATAATTGGGCCAATTCTATGGGCAAAATATAGGCACAAATTCCATCTATAATTAGGCCAATTCCATGGCTAAAATATAGTTCAAATCTAGCCTCTCCAAGGCACCAATAATGTTTAATTTAATAGTTCACTTAATGCCACTTTTAAGTCATTAATTTAAGCTTTAGCAACATGTTTTAGTCTAAGTCTTTCTTAGCCATTCCAAGACCAATTTTCCTGTGTATATTGCTATATTAATATGTCATATACTTAGCTAATTCCATAACCATTTCATGCTAATAATCAATCCATTTCAATGTACTTAACTAACACTTATTAACTTTAAGTTTCATACCAATATGCCATAGTTTAAGCTCTAAGGTACTTAGGAAGAATGGACTGAATTTCTATTCCTTTTCATATGATAACATTACTCAATTACATTTACATGCCATGAACTTCAATATGGGCATAAACATCTCAATCTAAGCTAATATAGCTAGGGCACAAAGCAACATTTCTTGAGCTACTCATGATAGCTCACAGCCATAAGCAAAAATTCACCTCTCATGGTGATTTCTACACCCAATTGCCATGGTGCTCATTCCAACATGCCAAACAACTACTAAATTTCCATTATATGTAGCATATTTCTCATTCAAATACCCATAGGTATCAAAATGAACATGCTTTGTGAGGCCAATTTAGCAACTACTTAAAACAACATTTTTAATTCCACTAAAACTCAAGGTAACAAAAATCACCAAGGAAGAAATCAACTTTAAATATATCATTCCAGCCATCCTAAGTCAAGGTTCACTAGCCTAGGCACCTAAAAACATGATGTAAAGGCTGGAACTCCACTTACATTTCACTTTGAAGGTGCTATCTCTAACTTTCCCAAGCTACTAGCCCCTATTCTAGTCACCATGGTGACTTTTCTCCTCCTCTGTAGCCCTCTAAATGCCATCCTAATGCCACAACAACCTCACACATATTGCCACCTAGATGTTAGCCATGGTCCAGCATCAAAAATCAACCTAAAAACCCAAGAAATAAGGGAGAAACAGCCATGGATTCACCATTGGGTCATGGTTTTGGATTGCTTTAAACCAGTCACCTTGTTTGAATTTTATCTCCCAAATGACAACTCCTTTATTCTTATACCTTATGGTGCTTAACAAATTGAAGATTTTTTAGCAATCAAAATCTCACCATTTGGTGGCCAGAGGAGAAAATTATGGCCTGAGAAAGGGAGAACTAGCATTGAAAGGCAGCAAGAATGGAGGGAAAAAGTCTTTTGTCCACTTCCAAGTGGAAATCCACTTGTCATATGCTTTTTGCCACTTGGCAAGTTTACTCAGCCACTTGGCATATTGTGGGCCCTATCTTGGCATGTCAAAGTTGTCCTGAAACTTCCTAAACCATCTCAATTTTTGTGGCAAACTTTAAAAATTCATAGAAATTCACTTGAAGCCTTAGAAAATTACACCATTTATTTTTAAATTCAAATTTTAATCCCCTCTACTTGCTCGTAAATTTATGTGGCCAAATTCCATTGATAGGGTAGTTTTCATATTGCCTTGATTTGTAAGCCAACCTAGAAAATTAGAAGAATTTGCAAACATCTTTTTTCAAAAATTCTTACACCATTGGACTCGATGTAATTTTTGAGCTTCGAGTCCACTTTTTTGAGTCCATCTAGGCACATCCCAGGTCAGTCCCAGCCTAAAATTTTTTTTATTACACTGATAGGTATCTTTCAATCTGAAATGAATTATTGGTTTTATTAAATTTTTAAATTTTGCTCTTTTCATCAAATTAAGGCCCTTAAAGTTTCATGACCCATGGCACTACCTCAATCCATGTGCAAGTGACCTGGCACCCCAGGTACACTTCTTGGACCCTGTGGCATTATTTATAGAGCCTCAGAACATGGACGTTACATTTTTTCCCCTCTTAAAAAAATTTCATCCTCAAAATTACCCGAAGCAAACAAAGTAGTTTATTGAGCTCCCATTTGCTCGTCTAGCTCTCAGGTAACTTTCACTGTATTTTTATACCTCTATAGCACTGTAACAGTGATATAGACTCATCTCTGTAGCTATCTCATTTCATAAGCCATACTCTACACTATTTCTTAGTCATAAGTTATATCTAGTTATACCTCAGTAGTTGTCATCAAAGTCATATGTAACTAATCCAACTTATACCTCTAGAACATAAAACATAAAAACATTGTGTGTTGTTGTAGCTCAGGTGGTAGTACAAGTCTATATGCTAGAGGTCTTAACCTTATCAATACTCTCGTAGGGTCTGATAACCTAAGACTCAATTACCTTTTTCCCCGAACCTCTGTACCTATTTCCTTGGAAAAACTCTATAACACTTTCTCTCACTAAATATCTAGTAGTTTCCTACTTCAAGTAAGCATATAGTTCTAGTCTAACAATACTGCTTCCAGCCTTTTTCTAATTCATTTCAATTTTCTTCGGCCTTTTTCATCAAATTTACTCTAAAGACTTTTTATCTCCAACCTCACTCCAATATGGAAGGTCCTACATTATCTATCATACAATGCCTCTTAAGGGTCCATTTCTAAACTAAACTAATCACAACTATCATAGGCAATCTTTGCTAATAATATATGTACATACATATATCAGATAACCATAAGCTTACTAAATACTATCTCACAACATATAATCAGACATCTGTATCACCCTCTTTGACTTTCCATCAGTCTAAGGATGATAAACTATGTGATAAGCTAGTCTAATGCCTAAAGTTTCTTCCAGCTTCTTCCAAAATCTAGAAGTGAAACAAAAATCTCTATCCAAGCGATAAGTCACTGGTACATCATGAAATCTGATGGTCTTATCACTATATAGTCTAACCAGCCTCTTTATATACTAACCCATCCTAACCAAGTAACACGAATTGTCTTGACTATCTATCAACAATTATCTATGCACCACTATATTTACCTTTACTCAATAGTTAACTCATTACAAAACTCAGGGTTAACTTTTCTCATTGTCATTTTAATATAGCTGTAGGATATAACAATTCAAAAGGATCTCGATACCCAGCTTCTACCTACTGGTATTTCAATTACTTGATATCATACTCTACCACATTCTTTTCATACTAAGCCATTAAGAAATAGAATTCCCAAGCTTAGATTTTTCCTCGCTAAAAGGCATAAAATGAGGAGACTCATGTATTTCCTTAAACATCTGCAACCTAGATCCTCTGTACCAAACATACACCTAATCTATTCTAATGAGTCCACTACTCACTGACTATAAACTAAGACCCTGTTGTCTTTCCCTCTTTAGCTTTGCTAATTATCTAAACCATCTCCTTTTCTCTCATCCAATTCTCTTTAATTTACTATCTAAAATCTAACTTTACTTGCAATTCAGCCACTATTACCTTTTCTAAAATAGATTGCAACCTGACATTCATACTCTCTCAAGGTCACCATAGATTTCATATACCTTGCATCTACCATCACATTAGCTTTCACTAGTGGCTAGTTAATCAGGCAATCAAATCCTAAATCAACTCTATCCAGCTTCTTTATCTCAGGTTCCTTCTTCTAAGTAAAGGAATATTTCATGCTCTAATAATCTACACCTAGACAACATTTCTTTTATACTGATAGTACCATCATATGTTTCGAAGCAACCATAATGATAACTAGCCATAAATTAGGGGTAGGATAATCCTTCTCTTGTGGCTCTAATAGTCTTAAAGCACAAGCTACTACCTTTCCATCCAACATTACACCTAACAAGCCATTTAGTGAGGCATCAATACATAGAACAAAGTTTTTACCTTGCTTAAGTTGAATCAAGATAAGAGCCTCTATCAACCTTTATTTTATCTTAGCAAAATTGTCTTGACATTGATTATCCAACATAATTCTCCCATTCATTCTAATGAATCCAGCGAAAGGAGTAACAATAATAGAAGTCCTCTTATAAGACCTTTGTAACATCAACTAAGCCCAAAAAATTTCTTATCTTAGTTACATTCCTAAAGGGTTCCAATTCTAACACTGTCTTACCTTTACTAGGGCCCTTTCTGACTCTCTCTTGTGAAACTAGGTGGCCCAAAGAAAACTTCATTCGCTTAATTCATAATTAGTGGGTTGGGCACACAACCATCTTTCTTTCATGGTCTATATCAAAACCCTTAGATGTTGTTCGTACCCTTTATGGTTCCTAGAGTATACTAAAAGATGATCTAGGAACATTATTACCATTGGTCTACATAAAATTAAAAGTTGTGCCTATTGCAATCCATAAAACTACTAAGGCATTAGTGAGCCCCGATGACATCACCGAAGAATCACAATGTCCACCTTGGGTCTTAGAAGCAATCTTAGTATTATCAGCTTCCTTAAATCCTTAGCTGATGGTATCCAAATCTCATATCAATTTCAAAAGAAAGAAGACCAGACTCTCTCAATGATTAAGAAAATCATCCACCAGAACATGGGATATTAATCCTACATAATCATTCAGTTCAAGTACCTTTAAGATAGTGCACAATCTAAGTGACTTATCTTTCTTTCTCATCGATAGCTTAAACATCCACTAAGGAGTTATACTAGGTCTAATAAAGCTTTTATCACATAGGTCTTACAGCTATACTATCAGTGCTTTTATTTCAATATATGCCCTTCTTTAGAGAATAGTAAACACTGGAGCAATACTAGGATACACCTCCACTTTATAATTAAATTTTCTCCAAAATGATAACCTTTGTAGCTCAAAAAGAATACATTAGAGAACTGAGCTATAACTAGTAGATATGCTAAGTCAGAATTGAATCAGTCAGACTAATACCTTAGGCCAAACATATCTCTCTCCTTTAAAAGAGTTATTATATTCCGATAATAAAGATAAAATTGTCTAAAGGATTTCTCTCACCATTCACTGTCTCTCTCAATCTTCGTATAGTTTGGAGGGTCAACTTCCCATGGTTACCCTCATTCATGGCCTAATACTTAATAGGCCAATCCATCTTAGGAGTATCTCAATTTATTGAAATACAACTCAATCAAAGCAACAACAACCCATGCCCCTACATCACTGGAGGCATTTGTGATACACCCCGTTCACCATCACTCACTGCCCTATAGGGTTGTTAACTCCTATGTCTATATTAAATTGCTTAGGCCCTATCTGTCTATTCTATACTAGAGTAGTACATGCACCTAAGGATATTAAATCAAGGTTTATTAAACCAAGATTGAAACATTAAATACATAAAATACTAGTTATACCATCTAGTGTTGTAGCCACCTTTTCAGTCTCACTATACATTGCATGACTGAAGCACAAACCTTAACTTTAGTTCCCTAACTAACATTGGGATACTCTCTTTTAGTCAATTTTAACCCCTACTTTGGGTGCAATATTAGGTATTTGTGTTTGAGCACCCTCTATTTATCCTTGAGGACACTTTCTCTATGGTGGCCTATAGCATCATATTAGAGATATTATTCTCCCTGACCTCCTCTACATTACTCTTAGTGTATTTTCTAACAACACCCATAAATGGGAGGTCCACTCTTGTTATCCTTTGTATAAGGAGTACTTTTACCCTGAGAAGGCAATCGAAGCCTTATAGTAGAAGCATGCCCCAACCTCTAGGTCTGTGTTAGCTTCTACCCCTAGGACCCTCTCTAGTATTGGGACCTAGATTAAAACTATGCCTACAATTGACCCTCTCTCCTTGTCTTACCAATTTGGTACTACACTGGGCTATCCCATAGTGCTCTGCTTCTTTCTCTAAAAGAGGTCTCTTCTAGCTAGTACTATTTCTTCCAATCATATGTAACTAGTACTGATACTGCCAAATCCCTCTTTCTGAGGTTTAGCTATCTGTAGCCTTACCCCTACATTTAGTCCTATAAGGAATCTCTTATATTCTATATATGTATCATTAAAACTAGTTTCTTTAATATAACTTAGATATTTGGTGAGATCCTTTCATGTACTACTTCTCACAATACCAGGACAGGGTTTCTCCTGCCTACTATTAGTTAACCACTCATGACTCTGGCTACTAAGTAGCAAAATTGGGTTTAGATATAGATATAAAACCTACTCTCTATAGAACTATGGTTAACAAACTAATTGGTTCCATAGCCCTACCTTCGAGCAACTAGACCTATCATTTATGTATTATAGAAGACTTTCCCTTCATAGCCTCAGACAATGTAATAGTTTAGAGGAATTAAAATATAACCATTTGATATCCACATACTCTACCAAAGAGCATTGAACATTTGCTTTGATACCACCAAATGTGACACGCTCTACTATATTCTCGAAGAAATCCAATAAGTGGTGAACTTCTCGCCAGGTCATCCATCCTAGAATTTCTCTCATGGTTATTTATTTAACTTTTACTAATACCTCACTAGATCATTCTATTTGACTCTAAAATCACTTTGGTTAGTTCTTATAACTCATCTAGAATAGTATTTATAGGGTTTAGCCATTATAAAGGAATTCTAATAACAATCAGGCAGCACCTAAAAATTAGGCAGCATAATAGCTACCCAGGTCCTATCCCAAAAAATTATCAAGTCTATTTAACACTTTTATAGGCAATTCACAACACCTAGACCATCTAGTCCCCTATTCTCAGTCTAACATCAGCCTAAGCACACATTATAGTCAGGCCTCAGGACATAAAGGAACCAAGCATAAATAAATAACCACATGCTCACATTAGCATCAATACCACATATAATCATACATTCACCAAAGCATATATAGAGATACTTTATTTACATTAGCAGGATATATTTACTTAATTACATTACATGTCCTTAGCTTATATACATATTTCTACCCAATTCCCACCTAGGTATATGGATATCAAAATTGTACATAAATTACTTCAAATTTCTTCTCTTGTATTCTCTAAACCACTATCATCACACTTTACAAGGCAAGTTCCCGCTGCTGTGTACCTGCGCACTAAAATAGGTATGCTAAGTATACGAGATACTCAGTGGTGAACTTAAAGCATTTTAATCATGGAATTTATATCATTAACATACCTATGTAGTTTAAGAATGATTTTACTTCATTATATAACGTAATTATACAATGGGGTGCCAAATTACTAAAATGGCCCTAAGGTTTTTATAAAGTTTGAAATTGTATTTTTTACTCAGATAAATCATTTAAAGCAAGTATTATTACATTTAACATGTATACTTTACAAAAATCACTTGATTTATATCATGGGTGAAAAATAACTAAAATGCCCTTTATCTCTCTAAGGTATTAATGTGTCCTGAAATATTCTGCTTAACTCATATATATCATTTAAGGTAGTTATTTCATCCATATCATGCATATTTGACATTAATTAACTAATCTGGCACATAGGTGCAAAATGTCCAAAATACCATATAGGTGTAAAATGTCTAAAATACCATTTAGCCTGCATTTCATCAGAAGCTCTGAAAATATTGTTCAATTATGCTTAATTCTTATATCTATAATTATTCTAATTACTTAATTTAATTCATTAACTCAACTAAGAAGACAACACTTTAAGACATTAGATTTAAAGGGAAATAAATTGGTGCAGTGGTCCCCATTCTGGACCTATGCCACTCTACTGACATATGTGTCATAATGGAGATCAGTCATCACCTCCCTAGACACAAATAAAAGTAACTATGTGACATAATAAAGATCAGCTAGTAGGCCTCCCTAGCTATAATTAATCATTAATAATTGGGTGACATAATGGAGATTAATCCATAGACCTCTTCGGCCACTAATAAATGTCATCAATAAATTGGTTGACATAATAAAGATCAATCTGTAGACCTCTCTAACCACCAATGAAAATAACTGTCTGAATATCAGACAACTAATAGCTATAAAACCCTAAGTTGACCGGTCAACCCATCCAATGGATGTCTAACTAATGGGCTAAGTAGCTCAATTTAAATTCATTTATTGACCAAAAATATTCTTATAATATTTAAGTCTCAAAACTAAACAGTTAAAAATTTTATCTCATACTTTAAATTTTTCTTCATACTGGCATAGCCATATTTTTACTTTACTAGGTAAAATTCCATGAGAAACTTAAGTCTGACTATAGCTAAAATTCAAGATATTTTATGTTATGATTTATCATGGCATTTGCACTTAAAAAGGTAATTATTTTTGTCTAGTGACAATTTTGGTTCTAGAACTAGTCAACTGGACATTTATAGGTCATTTCGATTACTTTTGAAGTCAGTTTTTGTGACTATTTTAAGTCCATATTTAACTTAGTTTTTAAGATTCTTTTAAGTACTTTTCTAGGCACAAGGCCAACTGTAATTGGGCCAATTCCATGGCTAAAATATAGGTATAAATGCCATCTATTACTAGGCCAATTCCATAGATAAAACATAGTTCAAATCTAGCCTCTCAAAGGCACTAATAAGGTTCAATTTAATGGTTCACTTGAATCCACTTTTTAAGTCATTAATTTAAGGTTTAACCATATGTTTTAGTCTAAGTCTTTCTTAGCCATTCCAAGGCCAATTTTCAAATGTACATTGCTATATTAATATGTCATATACTTAGCTAATTCTATAGCCATTTCATGCCAATAATCAATCCATTTCAATGTACTTAACTAACACTTATTAACTTTAAGTTTCATACTAATATGCCATGTTTTAAGATCTTGGGTACTTAGGAAAAATTGACTAAATTTCCATTCTTTTTCACATGCTACAATTACTCAATCATGTTTACATGCCTTGAACTCAAATATGGTCATAAACATCTCAATCTAAGCTAATATAGCTAAGGCACACAACAACATTTCTAGATCTACTCATGATAGCTCACAGCTACAAGCAAAGAGTCACCCCTTATGGTGATTTCTACACACAATTGCCACAGTGCTCATTCTAACATGCTAAAAAACTACTAAATTTCCATCATAGGCAGCATATTTCTCATTAAAATACCCACAGGCATCAAAATCAGCAAGCTTTGTGAGGCCAATTTAGCAACTACTTAAAACAACATTCTCAATTCCTCTAAAACTCAAGGTAACCAACTTCACCAAGGAAGAAATCAACATTAAATACATTATTCTTGCAATTTTAAGTCAAGGTTCACTAACCTAAGCACCCAAACACCTGAAGAAAAGGCTAGAACTCTACTTACATTTCACTTTGAAGGTGCCATCTCCACCTTGCCTAAGCTACTAACTTTTATTCCAACCAACACGGTGACTTCTCTCCTCCTTAGTGGCCCTCCAAATGCCATCTTCATGCCATAACCACCTCACACACATTGCGACCCAGATGCTATCCATGGTTTAGCATAAAAAATCAACCCAAAAACACAAGAAATGAGAGAGAAATAGCTAGGACTCACCATTGGGTCATAGTTCTAAACTGCTCTAAACCAATCACTTTATTTGAATTTTATCTCCCAAATGACTACTCCTTTTGGCCTAATTCTTATTCCTGATGGTGCTTAATACACTATAGAATTTTTAGCCATTGAAATCTCTCCATTTAGTGGCTAGAGGAGAAAGTTATGGCTTAAGAAAGGGAGAACTAGCATTGACACATGGCAAGAATGGGAGGAGAAGGCTTTTATTCACTTCCAACTAGAAATCCACTTGTCACATGCTTTTTGCCACTTGGCAAGTATAGTCAGCCACTTGGTTTGTTGTGGACCCTATTTTGACATGTCAAAGCTATCCCGAAACTTCTTAAACCATCTCAATTTTTGCAGCAAACTTTAAAAATTCATAGAAATTCACTTAGACATTAGAAAATTACATTGTTTGTTTTGAAATTCTTATTTTGACCCCATCTACCTACTCATAAAATTTTGTGGCCAAATTCTACCTATACTATAGTTTTTAGATTGCCTCAATTTGCATGCTAATCGTAAAAATTACGAGAATTTACAAACAAGCTCCAACTTCAAAAATTCTTTCACCATTGGACTCAGTGTAATTTTTTAGCTTCAGGGTCCACTATTTTTGAGTCAGTCTAGGCAAATCTCATGTTGGTCCCCGCCCGAAAAATTTTTATTACACTGATAGGTAGCTTTCAGTTTGAAATAAATTATTCGTTCTGCAAAATTTTTAAATTTTGCTCTTTTCATCAAATTAATGCCTTTTAAATTTCATGACCCGTATCACTACCTTGGTCCACGTGTAAGTGACCCAACACCTCAGGTGTACTTTTTAGACCCTATGGCACTGTTCAAGAAGTCTCAGAATATGGACATTACAAGTTTTTTTTATTTTGATATTTTTTATATATTTCTCGAGTGCCTAAGAGTTGTTATATATGGTCAAATTAATTTTTGAAATCATATATGATTTTATACGGAAAGTTGACAAATCATAAGACAAAAGGAAAACAAAGGTATAGATGGACCTAGGGAGTGTATTGCAAGCCTCTCGGTATGTGTAATCGAATTAGTTTATGTTAATTTGATGAAAAGCCCTAAATTGCATATTCTGCTTATATGACGAATTTTATGTTAAATGTTCATTTATGTGTAATTAATGCATAATAGTTATATTATATGAGAATAATATGTGTGATGATACATTTATAATATTTGAATTATGTATGAAGTGATAAGGAAGCCATGTTATGTTTATGGTTCCAATTTGTGCATTAAGATGTGAAAATGCCAAATTAAATGTGTTAATGATTTCCAATAAAATGGTAATGGTGATAGCCGTTGATGTTATTAATATGGTAGATATGTATATGGATATTTATAATGTTTGATGTACATAAAGAGTGTACATTATGTAACTATGTATGAATATGAGTATTTGATGTATTAAGCATGTTAATGACATAAATCCATGTTGTAAGGTTATGTTTTGATAAATATCATAAATAAGCATAATTTGAGTTATGTATAATGGATGCACAATGGAGAATATGGCATAAGGTTTGGTGGCAAACTGATCCTTATGACTTCCTTAGTTATGTATGTTTGGATATTGGAGGCATTATGATCATGAATGAATAAATGATGGCTAA
>CANXYI011098929.1:0-15454 GCA_948208565.1 Hura crepitans | reverse complement strand
TTGGCTCGTTATATTTCTATCAACTTACTAGTGATGTGCAACTTCAATTTTATGGTTTTTCTGTATATTTGTCATATTTATCCATTTCTGTATCTGCATGTTGCTGAGAGACACAATCATGTAATTGCAGACTGATTTGGGCATCACATGGCGAGGCTTCTGGTTCATTCAACTAATATTCCCGCCTTAGCTCCTGGTCTAAAGCGTGGCCAAACTCAAGAATCTGAAAATTCAAGAAAGACCGCCACAAAAATGATGTGTAGTTCACGGTCGCCTGCATTAGTATTGAGAGGATTCTCAGGTCTTCGAAGTTCAAACTGTTTAGATACAATGCTAAGATCAGGGCAAGATTTTCATTCCAGGGTTGCAATTGCACTGTCACGTAGACAACAGAAGGCCAAGCGATTCTCACCTAGAGCTATGTTTGAGCGCTTCACAGAAAAAGCAATCAAAGTAATTATGCTTGCCCAAGAGGAAGCAAGACGGCTTGGCCATAACTTCGTTGGCACAGAGCAGATCCTGTTGGGGCTCATTGGTGAGGGAACTGGAATTGCTGCAAAGGTTCTTAAATCTATGGGAATCAATCTTAAGGATGCACGTGTTGAAGTGGAGAAAATTATAGGAAGAGGTAGTGGATTTGTAGCTGTGGAGATTCCATTTACTCCTCGTGCAAAGCGTGTCTTGGAACTCTCTTTGGAGGAAGCCCGCCAACTTGGTATAGTTCTTTTTCTTTGCTTCTCCTATTTGATTGGCCTTTGACCTAGGACAATTTTTCTGTAGTGCTTTCTTTTTCCCCGCTTTGCCTCTAAGTTTGAACCCTTATGGTTTAGAATGGGAATAAGAATATACAGGGCTTAGTATTATAGCTCTAATGAAATCATATTTTGAGGAAAAATGAAGTTACAATGCAATTTCCAAAATACTAATGGTTACGGGAACGGTGGGCACCTTGTTGTTGGCGATATAATGCATTTCTACTGGATTAAGAAAGTTTCAACCTTCTGTCCGGGCAATCAAATCTATTTTTTCTTTTCGTCTTCAATTAATATATGCATTGATAATGCTTCTGTTAAAATTGTTCTTACTGGTTGATAGATGTCCATAGACCCTATACACATACTTTCATCCTTTTCTTTCTTAAGTTGTTTGCCATAATGGAGATTCCAACTTCCATGGATCTTTCAGGTCACAATTACATTGGATCTGAACACTTGCTTCTTGGATTGCTTCGTGAAGGTGAAGGTGTAGCAGCCCGTGTTCTTGAGAATTTAGGTGCTGACCCTAGCAACATCCGCACACAGGTGAAGAATGCCTACCTTACTCTGAGATAATCCTTTATTTTCTTGTTGTAGATTTCTCATTGATTTGCAGTAGAATACTGGTATTGTGTGATAAATAGGTTATTCGCATGGTGGGCGAAAGCACAGAAAATATTCCTGCTACTGTTGGGCCAGGAGGTGGTAGCAATAAAATGCCTACACTTGAAGAGTATGGGACTAATTTGACTAAGCTAGCAGAGGAGGTCAGTGAATACCAATGATTCTTTGACATATGCTTTCTGTGGACTAACTCAATGTATTTACTGGAGAATTGTATTAAATGGTTTTTTCCCCCTCCTCTCAGGGTAAACTGGATCCAGTTGTTGGAAGACAGCCACAAATAGAACGTGTTATCCAAATCCTAGGTCGACGAACTAAAAATAATCCCTGCCTTATTGGAGAACCAGGGGTTGGGAAAACAGCAATTGCAGAAGGTCTTGCTCAACGTATAGCTAGTGGTGATGTTCCTGAAACAATTGAGCGGAAGAAGGTGGGTATTGGTAATCAGATGGACATAGTTAAGGTGCCTATGCTGTGCTGTAAGGATTTGTTGTTTTGCTCTGCTAATTAGTTTGTCATTTATCAATATTAGTTATTGTGTGGGCCTTGGCAGACTATCAGCTGAAACGCTAAGGTGGATATAGTTACTTTTTTTCCTGCTTGAGACTCACAATATGGAAGATTGATTATTTGAAGCTATTTTACATCTAAATATTCTTAAAATGATATATTTGAACAGTGACTTTTATTATCTTAAAAATTTATTTAAATCTATTGCATGTGCCATCCCTAATAGAATTGGTGGGATCCACCTCTAGTGTTATTATGCTCATTGTACTCTGCAATTGGTAAACCGTTGTATAGTTTGTCACTAAGGCATGTTGATGTTGGGAATGTGCTTGACATTAGTGTCGTAATTTTTTTGGACATTAGAGTTTCATAGAATTTTGTCATATGAACTGTCACGGACTCCTATGCAGTATTTATTAAAAATGTGAGAAACAGGCAATGTTATGTCATTACTATGAAAAACTTGGAAACATGTTATATGTTTGTCTGCTTTTGTGATGCAGGTTATTACCCTGGATATGGGTCTTCTAGTTGCTGGAACCAAGTACCGTGGAGAATTTGAGGAAAGATTAAAGAAGCTTATGGAAGAAATTAAACAAAGTGATGAAATTATTCTTTTTATTGATGAGGTGCATACCTTAATTGGAGCTGGAGCAGCAGAAGGTGCTATTGATGCTGCTAATATTTTGAAACCAGCACTTGCGAGGGGTGAATTGCAGGTAATTTTCATGTGCATATTTTCTTGAATTAGTTCTGAACTGAAAGTCTGGTGGACTTAGGTTGGAGTTTCTCTTGTTTAAATTCTTAATGGATGTTTTCACTGTTCTATTGCTCATTCTTGTTTAGATGAATAAACTTATTCGTGAGTTTCTCATATTCGATCATTCTCATCATGGGGCTGATACAATTAGTTGTAGATGCAATTTTCTTTTGTTTCTGTGCATCGTTAGATTGTGCAACTAATGAACAGTGTAATCACAAGGTGCTTCCTTCCTAATTTATGTGGTCATGTTGGTGTCCTTATGTTTGTACTCGATATTTATTTTAAAATGCTTAATATTTATCTTCTACAGTGTATTGGAGCTACCACACTGGATGAGTACAGAAAACATATAGAAAAAGACCCTGCTTTAGAAAGAAGATTCCAGCCAGTCAAAGTCCCTGAGCCATCTGTTGATGAAACGATTGAGATTCTGAGAGGGCTTCGTGAACGTTATGAGATCCACCACAAGCTCCGTTACACAGATGAGGCACTAGTAGCTGCTGCACAGTTGTCATACCAGTATATTAGGTTTGTAATCTATTCCCTTGTATTTTTTTCAAGTCCATGCTCTGTACTTCAATATAGTGCAATGTAGGTAATGCTAGTTCCCCACATTACCAATAACAAAAAGGAGAGATTGCCTATGTACTTGTGTGTGTGTGCCTATGTCTCTGTGTCTGTCTCTCTGGGGGTGTGGGTGTGCGTGTGTATTTGTGTGGGTGCGCGCGCGCGTGTCGTTTCTTTCATCAGATCACAAAGGCTTCAACATTATCTAGAAAATTCAGTGTATATATGCAGTGGCTTGGAAAGCTTTGCTTTTACAGTTTGAATGATTAATCATTTTATCTGCTTGTTTAAAATTTCCCCACAGCTCAACTAATTGATATTTTGTCATCATGAAAGCATTAGCAGGCAAATTTTTTGACCTGCCTTAGATAACTAGGATAATAGGTCTGTTTTAGTCCGTCTGAACTCCTTGATTTTTGATAGTTATTAGTTGAACTACATTTGGCTCAGCAATCAAGCACGTCTATTATGAATTTACAGCCTGTTTATAAAGCTCAAGTCAAATTTTAGTATCACGATTTCTGATCACATTGTGTTTCAACAAATAATAATAGCAATGACAAAATGATGCTTGAACATTTCAATGTGAGTTTTACTTCACCCTTGTATTTTTTTTTCTAAAGTCCATGTTCTGTGCTTTCAATATAGTGCAATGTAGGCAATGCTGGTTCCTCACATTAGCAATAACAAAAAGGAGAGATTTCCAATGTATTTGTAAACAGAATAATATGTGTATGGTGATGTATTGGTGTTGTTAGGTGCTTAGGTGTAGGCGGGTGGGCATGAGCCTGAATGGTGTGTAGATGTGTGTGTGTGTGTGGCTTTTCTTTCATCAGGTCTCGAAGGTTTGAACATTATCTAGAAAATTCGATTTATATATGCAATGGCTTGTGTCATAATCTTTGCTTTTACAGTTTTGCATGATTAATTATTTTATCTGCTTGAGTTCTCTTTTAAAAATTCCTTTTCAAACTCTGAATCCGACAGCTCAACAAATTGATATTTTGTCATCATGAAAGCATTAGCAGGCAAATTTTTTGACCAGCCTTAGATAAACTTGGATAATAGGTCTGTTTTAGTCCAACTAAATTCCTTGATCTTTGATAGTTAATGGTTGAACTACCTTTCTTCAGTTATCAAGCAAGTCTGTTTTGAATTTATAGCATATTTTTAAAGATCAAGTCAAATTTTAGTGTCATGTTTTCTGATCACATTGTGTTTGAACAAATAACAATGCCAATGACAAAATGATGCTTGAACATTTCAATGTGAGTTATATACTTCACAGTTGACCTGGATTTCTTCTTGTCTTGATTACTTTGCCTTTGCAAAGGATTAGGAGGAAGGAAAAGCATTTAGGTGTAAGATGTGCGCAATGAATTATTTATGGCAGAATATCAATTATTTGTGTAATGTCTAAGAAGTGTTTCACTTGAATAACCTTGCGGCCTTAATTGACGTTTTCATTTTTCTGCATATGACATACCCTTCACATGATATAAACTAAATTTTATGTTAGCATTTTTCTGCCCTTTAACTTTTTCTTTTTTGCCTTGTTTTCAGTGACCGTTTTCTGCCAGATAAGGCAATTGACTTGATTGATGAAGCTGGTTCTCGTGTTCGTCTTAGACATGCTCAGGTCTAATTTTGTTCTTTAGTTATCCTATCAACACCTGCTTACATTAATGCAAGTTGTTTATCAGTTAATTTGTTCTGCAGGTTCCTGAGGAAGCTAGGGAGCTTGAGAAAGAGGTCAGGCAGATAACAAAGGAGAAGGATGAAGCTGTTCGCAGCCAAGACTTTGAAAAGGTACAGTTTCTTTTGTTGCTTGGTTCATGAATTTTCTAGGAGCATACAAATTTATTTCAGTGAAGGGGATGGAGGAAGATCTTCAAATATCCTGGAGACTGGAATTTCAAATATTTGATGCGAGAAATTTGTTTAACCAATGAAAGTATCGGTTCAAGTGATAGATGTGAACCCTAATATCTGATTCTTTGCGTCAGTTTATCAGTCATTTTGTCCAACCAACTTATAATACGTAAAATCCTGAACAGGCTGGGGAATTGCGGGATCGTGAGATGGACCTAAGGGCACAAATTGCAGCTATTGTGGAGAAAGGCAAGGAGATGAGCAAGGCTGAGACTGAGGCAGGGGATGTAGGTCCTGTTGTCATTGAATCAGACATTCAGCACATTGTCTCAGCTTGGACTGGCATTCCTGTTGAGAAAGTATCCACTGATGAATCTGATCGCCTCCTGAAGATGGAAGAAACTCTGCATAAGAGAGTCGTTGGTCAGGATGAAGCTGTCAAAGCCATCAGTCGGGCTATTCGACGGGCCCGTGTTGGACTCAAGAACCCCAATCGTCCAATTGCCAGTTTCATATTTTCTGGTCCAACTGGTGTAGGAAAGTCTGAACTAGCAAAAGCATTAGCTGCCTACTACTTTGGCTCTGAAGAAGCTATGATCCGACTTGATATGAGTGAATTCATGGAAAGACACACAGTCTCCAAGCTAATTGGTTCACCACCTGGCTATGTTGGTTACACTGAGGGTGGTCAGTTGACAGAGGCTGTTAGGCGTCGGCCATACACTGTAGTGCTCTTTGATGAGATTGAGAAGGCTCATCCTGATGTCTTCAATATGATGCTTCAGATTCTTGAAGATGGAAGGTTGACTGATAGCAAGGGCAGAACTGTGGACTTCAAGAATACGCTTCTGATCATGACTTCAAATGTTGGAAGCAGTGTTATTGAGAAGGGAGGACGCAGGATAGGATTTGACCTTGATTACGATGAGAAGGATAGCAGTTACAATCGAATTAAGAGCCTGGTGACAGAAGAATTGAAGCAATATTTCAGGCCAGAATTCTTAAATAGGTTGGATGAGATGATTGTTTTCCGGCAGCTCACTAAATTGGAGGTTAAGGAGATAGCTGATATAATGTTGAAGGAAGTGTTTGACAGGCTAAAGGGTAAAGAAATAGAGCTTCAAGTGACAGAGAGATTTAGAGAGAGGGTAGTTGAGGAAGGGTACAACCCAAGCTATGGTGCAAGGCCGTTGAGAAGAGCCATAATGAGACTGCTCGAGGACAGCATGGCGGAGAAAATGCTTGCGGGGGAGATCAAAGAGGGTGACTCGGTTATTGTGGATGTTGATTCCGATGGTAATGTTATTGTGCTCAATGGTAGCAGCGGGTCTCCCGAGTCAATGCCGGATGTGTTGTCTGTTGTGTAGAGCTTAAGCCTCCTGATTCAGTAAACCTTTGCCCGCATGTTGCTTGTACTGCCCGGTTTAACTTAAAATTGGCGATGTGGCGGTAGTCTTTTTTGTTCAAATGACTACTTGGCGGTGGAACTGAGGCCGTTGATTTATTGTTGGCGGAGTTTGTATTGAAGGCTGTACTTATACATCACCCTAAATAGCATGGATAGTTAGATGTCAGATAGTGGAATGTCTGGTCGTCGTATTTGGTTTTACTTTTCATAATAAAACGAATATAGTCGTGGAGGGGCTACACTTTTATTATTATTGTTATTATTATTATTATTAATTTCCTTTGGCGTGTTATCATGTAACGGGAAATTGTTAATTTTAACTTGCTATGGTCTGTTAAAAGGTGTCTGCATCAGATTATTGCATCGAATGGAACCTAGATTTTTCAGGGAAGTCGACTTTTCCTGTTAATGCTATGGTTGGTCATCTTTGTACTCTCACAAATCGATTAACAATAGAAAGGACTCGTATGGAGTATTTGCACAGACTACTGCTATGTTCGACAGCTGCTTCCTTCCTAAAGTGGAATGCTCTTCTATTTTAGACTAAAGGGATCACCCTTAGGAGAGCTGAAGAAGCGATAAAGAAGCGATGACAAATAGCGTGTTCCTATCGTGTTGACTCCGGGCTTGCACCATGAACCGTTGAGGTTGCTATCTTTATGCTGAAAAGAAGTATGTCCTCAATTTGCAGCAAACCGTGTAGACTTGAATGAGCTCTTAATCATCCATAACTGACGGGGATTGCATTGGACTGACGCTTCCGCTCCTTGTCATTTTTAAAGCCTCCAAAGCCCTTTGTATCTCCATAGTCATGGCACTATCTACACTCCCAGATGATAGCCTCTTATGAGATTTCTGCAAATGAAGCTTAAGTGAGCTGCTGCTTAGACCAGCATTCTTCCCACAGATGGGACAAACTTTCATTGTTGGCTTCCGCTGATGCCACTCCATTGACACCTTCCCATGCAATCTCTGATCAAGATCCAATAAAGTTCTTGCAAATCCATCGTTGGGCTGAGCTCGACGGTGAACTTGTCTTAGGGTATTCCATGCTTTTAATAGAGTGAATTTCCTGCACCAAGATGAAATGCTTAATGCACGGTAAATTTGTCTACCTGAGTAGAGGTCCTGCATCAGCTTGCATGCTGACAGACTTCCACAGAAGGCAATCTTTCATTTACCAATTAAGCTTCACTTACTTCCTGAGCATCAAGTAAGCGAGGACCAATGTGGCACTTCTACTCTTCCCTTCAAAGCAGTGAACTAGGACCTTCCCGCCAATTGTTTCGACATGATCGATATAATCGCAAGCTTCTTCAAAGATACTGCTAATATTTGAGTCTTCATTGTCACATATCTGTTCAGTTACGACGATCATTGTTATCAATGACAAACTCCAAACATTTGCTAGAACCCAACGATTGACAAAATGAATTTTTGCATGAGAAATGAAATGAACTCAACAGAATAAAAGGTGAATCAAAGCAGTACATTTTCCAAAGAGTATGAATTTTTCAGAGCGGGGATCGCATTGTGGTCTTTACAAAACTTTCAGAAGAGAAAGACTGTTAACACTACTTAGTAGTTTTCGCTGGTTTTGAAAACCTTACTAGCATGCCTAGTTAATAAAAAATTTCACAAATTCAGAAGCATTGTCCTCCGATATAAGACTAAGTGAATGGGAAAGAAAATCACTTACAGAATAATTTCGGTACTGAAATAGATCGGGGTACTGAGAATCCGACTGTCCAATTTCATTGGCGCATAAACACAATATATGAGTTATTCCTATGTGCTGTAAAGTATAAATTGATCTAGCAGCTAGGGATCCACCAATGAACAGAGAAGTTGTGATTGATGAAGGTTTCTCTGTGTTTGCAGCATCAGAAATCAGCGATATTCTCTCCAGAATGTGTTCTAGTCTGATCTGTAAGACAATTGAATAGAGAAGGCAATTTAAACACTGGAAAGAAGAAGAGAGTATAGGGAAATATAAACCATATTGAGCACAGAAGAAAAGTCCTGAATTGGCATGGAAGTGATACTGCTTTGTTCATTGGCACATTATCATTTACCTTCAATTCATAAGCATCAACAACACAGTTATTGTCGCTGCCTTCAAAAAATCCTGTGACAAAATTATTTGCTTGACACAGTTTAACAGCATCATTTCTCAGCATCTCGTTCCACTGTTCCAGTTCCTTGTTTGATTCCATATCAACCTGAGCCCGATAATAATGATTCAAACAATGAACACAAGAATTAGTACCATAATATTTTAATGAGATAAGCTTGTTGCTGCCTGCGGGTAGCTAATCATATATATATGTATTTGTGCTAGTTCTTACATATCAACTATTTGCCTGCCAAATGGCAGAGGGCCAAAATACAATTGTATTTTATTCAAAATTATTGATTCAGTCAAATGGATTTGGTGTATTCTCGTTCATATTGCTGACCAGTTGTTCTTATCTTGTGATAATTCTACGTGCCATCAGTGCTGCTTATGAACACACAATTGCTTGCTGATATAAGATAAATTCTAATTCCTAGAATCAGAGATGCAAATGGCCTAAAGTTCTAGTCTCTTAATATCGGATTTATGAGGCCATTACAAGGCGCTTGGCCCCAAAAACTCCAAAAGCTTAAAATTGAAATGTTTCACTCTAGCAGTCAAATTCCCCAAATGTTGACTACTGATAATCAGATTAAACAGCATGTAATTTGCTTCGACTATTGCATGTTGAATGTCATGATTCTATTTTTGCTATTAATTTTCAAAATGCCACTTCAGAATTAAAACCATTACTTTATAGCTAGTGATTTATTATCATACAATAGAATATTTTCTTTATAAGATAAAATCCACAGAAACACACTATCATGCAGACCTTGGCAAATTTATGGATGTCACGAAGCTTTGTTGTCATACGGAGGCAATTAAGGGACTCGCTACTTCCCTTGGACAACTTTCCTGACCAGCACTCCCGGGCCATGGGAGAACGAGAGTCTGCACTTTCTTTATAATATGACGATCTTGGTGCTGCTCTCTGCAATTCTGAATCGCTGAAATCTGGATGATTATCATTCAGGCATCTGTCCTTACTTGGTGTTGGGGGAGAAGGACTATTAAGCCCTCCATGTAAAGCTGACTCAGGAATCATATCTTCTTTGTCGGAGTCCCCTGAAGTCTTATTTGAAATGTTCAAAAATGTTCGCAACAGGCTATCTAGTTTTTGGTGAAGTGTTAGAAGAAATATATGGAAACTTTGAAGATCCCTGAGAGCAGCACGGAATCCACTACGAAATTCATTAACTGCTGAAGTAATTCCTGTTGCTCGTGTATCAGGGGTGTCAGGCTCCTCAGAAGGAGATCCTATTTTTCCTCCTGTTACGTCATACAACAAATCAGATGAGTAGTCATAACTATTGAGAAGTAACTCAACCAATTTGGGGTAATTTGCCTGGTCATTTGCGCGTTTTCCAGCAGGAGGCCGACGAGGAACACCAGAATCAATGGCTACAATGTGAAAATTGTGGAGTTCAGAGAATATTGATTCATCTGATGTTTGACATCCTAGGCTCTTGTCAAAAGAATTTGGAGATTCTATGGTATCAGAAAGATCAGACCTCTCTGATATCAATGCTGGATCATGAGAGTTCAATCTATCCACTGAAGTTGCTCTTCTTTCTTTTTGAAGAGCTCTGATCACCCTTGGTCTGTACCGATTAATTGCAGAATCGAAGGCATTTTCCAGTGCATTTACATTTGCAGTTATCATTTTATCAGACAACAATAAATTAGCTGGATTCCCACGCCACCTGAGTTTCCGGCAAGGCAATCTATCTTCATTTCTGATGACAAGGTCCAACATCAAGACCCTACCAAGAGCTGCTGCAGTTTTCTCTGCAGTTTCATGCGACTCAAAAGCAGTTGAGCTTTCCAATAAAGGAGATCCATGTATGTAACTGCAAAAAGCCAGAAGGTTCTGGCTATTAGTGTCAGGAATTTGAGCAAATATGTTGATGAAGAAAGTTGGGGAAAGAATCTGCATGCAATAACACGGATGCATAGCTTTCCAATTCCTGGAATTTCTGACCGTGACACCCCTAGATCTCGGTATAATGGCCCAGCTCCTTTCAGCCTACTTAAGCTAGAATAAATTTTGTGACTCAGAAATTAGATTTTGATTTCACCTCATTAGAAGAAGGCATCGGCTAAGTTCAAGAGCTTCCAGGAGTTCTGAACACGTAACTTCGCCAACTTCATCTCCTTCAGAAATAGCTGCAATTATTGCCTTTTCTGCCGCCTCCTTAATCTGGAGCCACTCTGAGCTGCAATTATGAATTATTCTAGCCTGCATTAGTCCAGAATAATAAATTTCTATCATTAAGAAAAGGGGAGAACCTCCGCAGAAATTCTAGTCACAAATCAGAAAACTACCAAGGTATATCTATATAACCTGAGGAGTCTGGACACCTAACCACTTGGCAAATTCATAGCCAAGGCGTTCAGATTGTGTGGCCATCCTTGAAGATGAAAATTTTATGACAGCAGCTGCTTCCTTAGGACTGGCATCAATGTTTACAGGCTGATTGAACAATGCAAAAAAGACAACTCCTCCAGAATTTACAGTTACCTACATGCATGCCACAGTAAAAAAATTCGACATAGCTGGTGAGACAAAGAAACAGGGATATGCCGTATTTTCGCTAAACTTCTTCAATATACAGGAATAAGTCACTTTTTAACAAGAATAGAACATATGATAAACAATATAGGAGGTTGAAAATTTCTATTACTGCATACGATTCTAGAGTCTTCTCTTACCGATAACCTGATGCTATCTCTATCTTGTGCAGTTTAATAAGCAAGGCAAAGCCAAATAGATCAATTCAACTCAGCTAAGCTTCACTTACTAAACAATTAGAAGCTAGATTGTCCTTTTGTAAATTAAATATGATGGGGTTCTGGCCGTGATCTTAACATATTGCTTTAATTCCAATTGACTGCATTGATGCATATGTGTGTGAACATGCGCAAAAGTGCATTCTTAACATTGAGGAGATCAGAAGGCAAATAATATTGAATAATGTTAGATAGATCATACACCTCAAGCGCTTGTGCTTTATTTGTTTCATCCTCGGAATGTTCAGTGCTGCTATTGTGCTCAGTGTGGTGAAGTGAAGAGAGCATTTCCCAGGAAAAAGAGCTGGACTCAATATCCAAAACAGCAGCTTTACCAAGCCTTTCCCATAGATTAATCTCAGGAGCTTGCTCTACACGTGGATAACTTTTTGAACCAATAAGCAATTCTCCAACACTGAGTTGCAATTGTGGAACAATGTAAAGGATTGTCATCATCACTATTCCTTGCACATAACCCCAAAGAGAAATAAATGTAATTTCAGGCCCATAACTGAATCACTTCCTCAATATTTCTTAAATTCCCTTGGGGGCCTAATTTGGAATGACAGGTGAAGTATGGGAAACAATAAGTAACTTGTAAGAGACAGGTTTCAATTTTATAAGTTGGTTTATGACAAGCAAGCACCATTAACAATCTCTAAACATACTAAATCAAAAAATTCTAGCTAACTTTGAATTACAAATAGCTTTGGCGTTCCAGATCTTATCAACAGCCGGCACCTAAATTTTTAATTGAACTTCAATGCTCAACATTTTTGTCAGTTCTGAACAGGGAGGTACCTCAAACTTTATCAAGCAATAAACTAAGTCTAACTTTAAGTTCCAGATGCTCAAACTAATACCTGGAAGTGCAATCTACGATCCTGTTGATTAATTGTCAAACAATGAAAGTGGTATTAACATTTAATCATTCTTAAAAAAATTAGAACTTTTAGCAATTTAATACCCAGAGGGCATGGTGTCAAGGCCCTGAGGGCGACGGGGAAACCTTGAGGAGCGATATTTCCCGCTTCTCTTACGAACCAACTCCAGCCATTGCGAAAACCTATAAGCTGAACCCGCCGTTATGTCTCCCAACGTATACAATACCTGCATTTTCACAATCATAATATTCCAAAAATGTGAAATTTATTCATCAATAAATCATTACCAGAAAGCAACAGCCAAATTTTAAAAACAAAAGTGAAGGGGAAAAATTACCCGAGAAGTGGCTGTAAGAGGCAAAGGAGGATCAGGCTCGTCAGATCCCAGTTCCAGTTCCCTCTCTTCTTCTTTGTCCTGGAATTCCCACATGTAGAAATATATTTATACACACACACCAACACATATACACGAGAAAAATAATCACACGAAACGAGATCTTGAGAATGTTTGAGATTCCATGGAGAAAGCATGCGAGGGTGTGACATTCTATAGATATATTGCAACTATAAATGGGTGCAATGATGCTCTTTACCTGGACCTGTGGGGCGTTTTTGATGATTGATACAGAGGTTTCCCTTTGATCTTTTGACATTTGGGAATTTTAATTTAGCTTTTGAAATTAGGATGTAGATGGAGTGCTACCTCTAAACAAAAAAGGGGCAAAGGGCCAAATGCTGTTGCTTTATTTTGATTAAAGTTCCCGCTTTTTCAGGTGGCGCTTGGCGGTTGAGACTTGAGAGAGAAGGAGGCAGAGTGGGCTCACATCCAAACTCGCTTTAAAAAAAAAAGAGATGTTAATGGTTTCTGTGCAATGATGACTTGTAGTTGTACTCTCCATTGGTAGTTGAGGGTCAAGCTTCGTCATCAATTGAGCAATGCAATGTTTACCTGCCAAAAGAGGTTTATTTTTTATTATTATCATTTTTAATTTGCCGTTTCCAACTAAATATATATTTTTTAAAATTTAATAATTAATTATAAATAACATAAATTTAATGATAAATATAATAATATAGAATGCATCTAATGAATATTCTTATATTATGGTTGATGATTGATAAATATATATATATATATGATGATAAAGTTGTTAATATCTCTCTTTCTAATTATGGTCAAGATACTCTTATTTCACATTTTCTAAGTAATATTAATAATTGTATAATCATTTATTATCAATAACTTATTATTAGAATATACATTCAGTAATATTTCAACAAATTCAGATCATAAAAGATTTTAAAAAGTTTATTTGCAGCAAACAATGAGTAATGTTTTCTTTCAAAGAAGAAGAAAAAGTAATTATTTTTCACAGAGAAAAAGAAAAGAAAGTATACGATGGAACTCGAGATTGCATGATATTTAAAAATTAATTTCATCTTAAAGAATTTTGATTGCATGTGAACTTGCATTAATGGTTTTTCCTCATCATGTATTGAATTCTATTCATTCATAACTTTTTCTTAAACTCGTAATTAGTAACTTTGATGAACCCTTAGTTTGATTCTTGAATCTTTTTCGGTCTAAAATTCTTATTATCAAAATTTGCTGCAATTTTATGATTTATCGGAAATAATGAATATGAAATAAAAATGAATTCAAGGTAAAGGAAAAGCAGGCAAATTGAAAATGGAATTTACAAAGAGCTTTGGGAAAAATAATTTATTTCGGTCTGATCTATGATAAATCGATTAACAAAAAAATTATTACGCGAAAAAAATAAATTAGGTGGAAAAAAAAAATCCCCTATTTTATAAGCAAGTCCACTTGAATGAAAATCCAAAATCTCTTCAATACTATGGACCGGGCCATACATTTATATTAAAAGGCCGACGATCATCATTTCACTTCAGCACAATCATCACTACATGGGTGGCTTTGCCTGGCATGTGTAGCAATTCAGCGAGCTTTCTGATAGCCAGTTCAATATCTCAGAATTTTTATGATTTCTTTGGCAACTTTATCTAAAATACAATGATTCTTTTAATCACTGAATTTCTTGGCAGAATTTCACACTTCTTGTAAAATTTCTCTCCAGATCCATTACAATGAGAAACCACTAGCTCACACCAGATGACTCGCTCATTCTTTAAAGCACAAAAATTACTTTCATGATCATTATTATGTACAAAGATAACATCTTTGAACCTCACCAACTTATCAGAAAACTTGAGGAAGATGTTTGCCTTCCAGAAATGATTTAAACAATACGAGTGATCGTTCGGGCTGCGAATATGGAACCTCATGAGCTGCACCCCTAATCGTCGCGAACGAGAGAATGTCACCATAAACTTGAGTCCATCCGCCAACCTAAATGCATTTATAAATATTAATTTCACAACTATCCTATATATGCTGCCTTTGTATGAGATATTACATTACCTGTTGGCCTGCAAACCAAGCTCTATAGGGTACACTTGTGTTGAGGCCTAATGCCTTTGCTAGTCTATGAACAAGCGTGCGGCTACCAGTCAGTGGAACTACAGAATCTTGATCTCCACTGTAAGATTTGTGTCAACTATTAGAACTTAGGAAAGTATTTTACCATACTCATCTTATTATTGATGGGTGTTCAAGCTGATGTTTACCTGTAAACGAACACTGGAATTCCAGCCTTTATGAGTGATCCTACAATGGAGATTGTAGGTATCTCCAGGTTGAGCAGCTCATAATCCAGGATGCTGTTGTATATGAAAAAGTAAAAAGGTATTTAAAATTGATTACCAAGAAAAAAAAAAGGAAAAACAGAGAAAGTAGTGTAAAATTCTCTTCTAAGCTTTTTGGACAACTTTATGGAAAAGCAGCAAATTATGAATCCTTTAGAATATTTCATTCATCATTTATGCTTTGTCGTCTGACTATAAATAGGTCAAAATTCGGATGAGTTTTCCTCATCTGCAATGATGCACAATGGAAAAGCAGATTTGTTGGTAAACTTGTACAGCATAAAACTAGATGACTGACAGGATTAGAATCGCATGAGTTGGTAATGCTTAAAGGCAAAGCAATTCGATCATCTACAAGTTTGGTGAATGAATAAAGCAATCTTTACTTAGCAATATATGTCATCACTCATCATGATCAATTATTGCTTTTCATTG
>CANXYI011098856.1:0-10402 GCA_948208565.1 Hura crepitans | reverse complement strand
TTGCTTTCATGTTATGATTTTGAAAATTATGATTTTATATCTTCTTTTTATCCTTTTTTTTCCTTTTATCTCTCTCTTTTTATGATCTTATTTTGTTTTTTATGTTTCTCTTTTTTTTTCTTTTTTTTTTATCATCATTTTTCAATGTCATTGTTTAGTAGGTATTTTAATGTTCTATTGTTCTGTCCATGTCTTGCCAAAAAACGTAATGAGCAAAATGTCAATTTTATAAATAAGCACTTTTGAGTACAAACTTTTGTGTCCTAAACTAGCATGAATAGATAAGTGCAATAAAATAAAATAAAGCAAAGATAAAGTAAAGGCTAAGGGGTTAGAGGCTATCTCTGATCTCTCAACATCTAAAGCTCTGCTTCTATTGCCTTTAGTCTCTATGCGGTCCGTTACTCATACTCCTCAATCCTCGTGCTCATGTCAGTGTGATTGCATTAGAATTGCTCCGACATCCAAGTCTATAAGCCCTAAAAAAGAGACTCGACCGATGGTTGAGTTTGTGTTGCTAAAGAAGACGGACCTATCTCATCGGTCCACTACCTCTAAACTGGCCTCTCAAGAGTCAAATTAGTCCCTAGATGTTCCTCAAGATCTAGTTCAAACTGATCATCTCCACTTAACCGACCCCCTGCTTGCTAATCCAACTCAGCCTCTATCAGAAGTCTATAGCTAACTAGTGCTTAGGGATAGACCTTCGTAATCCCTATGGCAATGTAGGTGTCTCGATCAACCCATAGTTGCTATCAAAGAGACTCACCCAGATGCTACTACAGATGCCTAATCCAAGTAATAGAGCAGTGATAATTCCTCTCATAATGATCCCTTTACCTAGGGATCAGCCAGCGCGGTGTAGGTGCTCTAGGATGGTCTAGGTTGGATTAAACTAGACACTGTACTTTATAGCCTAGAGACTATATAACTCACTCTGGTTCAGCTGACCGAAACTGCCAACACGTTCGAGGTAGTTGAGAGATGACACTCGGTGTAAGTATCAATAAACTGGATCTCGTATAGTAGATGCCTTAGTCTAACTAGCATTGTAAATAATGCCAATCTGACTAATGGACCCCTAATGCTCATCTAGGCTCTCAAGGACCTCTATGTCCCCATCTATAGGTAGATATAGTAGCTCTGTAAATCACAGAAGGAGACATTGAACATGTTCCCTAACACAATAAAGTGAATAGTAGAGGCATTATTCGGTAGGGTCCACTAAAATCGTAAGGTCCTAAGGAACTCTAGGATGCCTACCAGATAGGTGGCAAATCATAATAGGTAGAAGTCTCACCACCCCATCTGGACGAGTAGTTGATCCACTTGGTCCAAAATGCGTAGGTCCTGTAATGTCTAGGTGCACATGTATCAGCTCCCAATTTGAGTAATGGTGGCCAATCTCTTGTACCACTCCATCTTATCATCAATAAGCCCATCAGGTATGGCCACATGTTTTGGCATGGGTTGGTAGTGTGGATGGCTTTGTTTGCATGGTGGCATGGTTACACATGTGTGCTTTTATATTGCTTATGTGAAGAAATTGTCAAAATGTACGAAAATGGTGAAAAATTAGAAAAATATAGCTTTTATAGTGTTTGAAAAATGGGCATTTTTGCTCTACCAAAATGGGCATTTGAGGCTATGAACATGGTCGTTTTATAGATAAAAAATGAGCATTTTGAGACCTAAAAATGGTTGTTTTGGGCTAAACACCAAATGCCCTTTTTTTCCAGCTAAAAATGGCCATTTTCAACTAGAAAATGCTTGTTTTCTAGCTAAAAATGCCTATTTTGCCTATAGTGTTCTTTGTTCACTCCTAAAAAAGCTATAAATACCCTAATGCATGCATAGATCCTCATGCCATTTTAGTTTTTTCCTCCATTTTAAGAACAATAAGTGACGAATACCTCAAGAAGCTTTATAAAATTCTTGATCTCCCTTCCACATAGGCAGTCCCCACTTTGGCTCCTTTTACCAAGATAAAATTCTTTTAAAGAGTGCATTTTTATTAGACTTTTTTCAAGGTAGCGACCCAATTTTGGGACCCACAATTCCATGTCTTTTGATTTTCTTATCAAGAGCTGTGCTCTCTATTTGAGGATTTGCTGCAATTTTAGGCATATTTTATTCTTCTGACACACTACCTTGCTATCCTACCTATTTTCCCTGCTAACCGTATGAGGCTATTAATGTATTAGGAATACTGCCATCCTTGGCTGCTAGATGGGTCCCACGAAGAGTGCCAATCTCTCTAAATGCATTGTTGGATTATACTGACAGTTCCATAAACATTCCATCCCTCTAAATAGGTGTATACTTATTCACATTCTTCTCCAAATATCTTACATTTTCAGCTAAAGACCACTTTAGACACTATCAGCTATTCATTGTGATGAATGACTTGAAGAAAGGGCTGAATCCTTTTCCTCTGATCTTAGTAGAAACAATTCTTGGTTTGGATGCTGTACAGTCTAGAGAAGCTAAATTCTTTCATAAGAGCTTGCTTTTGCTTTAGGTTTTTTTTAAGAATAGATTGCCTCTGGGAAGAGGTTTTTGCCCTATTATTTAGTCTGCCTTTTCCCTAGGAAGCCCCTGTGGGTTTTCATTCCTACTAGACTTTTTAAGGATAGACTACCCTTACAAGTTTTCACCTTATCCTTTGCTTAACTTTTGTTTAGAAAGCCCTAGTGGGTTTTCACTCTAAATAGCTTTTTTTTTAGGTTTAGCTGCAAGAGAAGTTTCACTTGTTAAACGATCATCCACCTTATGTCCTTAGATCTTATAGTTTAAAGCATTTGTTATCTAGAGCCATTATGCGATGTTTCATAGATGTAAAATGATGGGTTTTGTGGTTGAGTGCTTTAACAGACAATGACATAAGTTTTAAAAACCCTTAGATTTGCTTACTGTACATGTGATGCAGTGGTCCATTAGGCTGTGTTCCTTTGGCTAGCCTTCATAAGGTTACCTTATGCATCCTTAACCATTATATGAGGTAGTTTGGTGAAACTCAGAGGACTGTGACCTCCCCACTGTCGTTTAAAAGAAGAGATATATCTATCACCTTCACTTTTGGTTATCATGAGCTATAGAGGTGGCTACCCCTAAAGACAAACATTGCACTGAGGATCACTTGCAATGTTTAGACTTCAAATGCATATAAAGAATGGGTAATAGGACCTTCTCGAGACAATAGGGCTCACTGGCTGAGGATGAGTGGTAAGAGCAGCAGCAAAAGGCAAAGGGCTTAAAAAGAAAGAATAAAAAAGAAACTTTTCTACTTTTTTTTTAATTTTACACCTTTTTTACATTTAACATTGTACTCTTTTAGTTTACAAAATGCTCAATCATGCATATTAAAGTGGTCCTATCTAGCAACATCATATTAGCATTTTATGATAATCACATCTGGACATTAATGCAATAACACATTTCCTCATTTAATCAAGGGTGTTCTCAAGTACTTCTTAAACTCATGTTGTCAATCAGCCCATGAGGATTTTCTTAATTGACTATTTTCTCTCAACCCCTAATTTTTGTATAGGATGCCTTTTTTCGATCTTCACCCTATCGAGGTGCCCACTTTTAGCAAAGCCACCGTTTGTCGATTTTTAACCCGCTGGGCTATTATATCTCTTCTTTTTCTCCTATATTTGTCTTTAGTTATAGAACCTTTTTAGTCTATCCATGTTCATAGGTTCCCTTAGTTCGTTTCCATCACAATCTATAAGAATGGCAGCACCCTTCACTAACATTTGCTTTAGGATGAATGGCCTTTCCCAATTTGGCTTTAACTTCCCTCTTGGGTCGGGTAGTCCTGGTCTCATCTGCTTAAGGACTAGCTCTCTTTCTTTCAGTTTAAGATCCTTCACCCTTTTACTAAAGGCATGTGCCATCCTTTTCTAGTAAACTTGATTGTGATAATTGGCTTTTAACCACTTCTCATCTGGCAAATTCAACTGTTTAAACCTTTGTTCGACCTAGGCAATCTCAGGAATCTCTGACTCTATTACCACTCTTAACAACTGAAGCTTAACCTCTATCAGAAGTACCACATCTATCCCATAGACCAAGGAGAATGACGTAGCACCTGTTGAAGTTCGAATTGTAGTTCTATATCCTCAAAGAGCAAAGGGAAGCTTATCCGCTAAGTTTTTGTAAGTCACAACTATCTTGGCCAAAATCCTTTTAAGGTTCTTATTTGCTGCTTCGATCGCTCTATTGGCTTATGGCCTATAGGGAGAGGATTTATGATGCTAAATCTTGTATTTCTATAAGAGAGCCTTTGTTTTTGCCTGAAACTGGACACTGTTATCTGAAACTATATGGTGTGAAAGCCTATATTTATAGATTAAACTCTTCTACATGAATCTAGCCATTTCTCTTACCCCTAACTTCTTGAAAGATTCTGCTTCAACCTATTTTGAGAAGTAATTGACTGCCACTACAATAAAATGATGCCTGTTCGAAGCTGTCGGATGTATCTCTCCCACTATGTCTATCCCCCATGCAGTAAATGGCCAAAGAGACGATAAGCTGTGAAGTTCATATACTGCCACGTGTTTCAAATCTTTATACTATTGGCACTTGTGGCATCATTGCACATATTTTAAACAATCATGATCTATAGTAAGCCAAAAGAATCCTTGGCGTATGATCTTTTTGGCCAACTCTAAACCATTCATATGTGTACCACATAAACCTGTATGTATCTCCTCCATGACTTTTTCTGCCTCCCATTCCTCTAAGCAACAAAGTTGAAGACCATTCACTTGCCTTTTGTATAGAACCCTATCTATGTTAATGAACTGAGTTAGACAACTTTCTCAATACCTTTTTATCCTTGTCCGTGGCTTCTTCGAGGAAGTTTCCACTTTTTAAGTAATTCTGAATGCATAAAACCACGACTTGTCTTTTTCTTGCTCTATTTCCATGATCTACTATATCTTGTATCAAGGCCTTTCAAAACTAGAAATGATAACTAGTTTCAAGATTATCCCTTTTAGGGTATCCCATATGGAAACCAAGGTAGCCAATGTATCTACTAGCTAATTCTCATCCCTCAGAACATGATGGAAAATAAATATTTCAAATCCTCGACTAATTAACTTTAAGTACTTTGTATAAGGCATCAATCTTTCCTCACATATGGTCTATTCTTCATTAGCTTGATAAACTACCAACAACAAATCCCTAAACACCTCAACAACTTTAGCATCTAGAGACAACAATGCTTTGAGTCTGAATATGTAGGCTTCGTATTCTACCATGTTATTGGTGACTCTGTATCTCAGCTTCTTAGCTAATAGTAGCTTTTCTCCTTCAGGGGTTATTAAAATCACTCCTACTCCTGCCCTTTTATTGTTTATTGCTCAATCACAGTACATCTACCATCCTTGGACCATAATTGGATTCAAGTTTTCATCTAGGAATTTAAACTCTAACTACTCACCTTCTAGTGGATGATTAGCTAAGAACTCCGTAACTGCTTGCCTTTTTATGGTTTTTCTCGTTATGTAGTAGATATCAAATTCCTATAGCAAAAGGAGCCATTTACTCATTCTACCCACTAAAGATGGTGTCATCTGGAGATACCTTAACAAGTTATGTTTAGAAACAGCCTATGCAGTGTATGACTGGAAGTAGTGTTTGCACTTCTTTGAAGCCCATACTATCACTAAATAGATCTTTTCCACCTTTATGTACTTGACCTCATAAGGGAGAAATTTTTTTCTTAAGTAGTAAATTGCAAATTCAATGCGCATCTCATCTTCTTGTGCTATAATAGCCCCCATTGAATTTTCTTTAATAGACAAATAAAGGATCAATAGATTCTCACACCTCAACGATTGTAAAATTGGTGGGTTTTGCAGATACTCCCTGATTGTGTCAAAAGCTTTCTAGTAGTCCTTATTCCATTTAGTTGGCTAGTTCTTTCTGAGAAGTTTAAAGATAAGCTCACATATGGTGGTGAGCTTAGCTATAAACCTGCTAATGTATTGTATCTTACCTAGAAATCCCCTTATTTCTTTGTCTTTCTTTAGGACTAGCATTTCTCGGATTGCTTTGACTTTATCAAGGTCTACCTCAATCCCTCTTTGACTCATAATATGTCCTAAGAGCTTTCCTGAAGTCACATCGAAGACATATTTTTTTGGGTTCAAACAAAGATTGTACGTAGCCCTAGCATTTTTTAACCCAAAAGGCATAACCTTGTAACAGAAGGTTCCTCATTCTATGATAAAGGCAGTCTTTATCTTGTCGATAATTCTATTCAAAATCTGATTGTAGCCAGCATACCCATACACAAAACTATACATTTTACACATCGCTACACTATTAATCAACACATCTATATGAGGCAAGGGAAAGTCATCTTTTGGGTAGGCTTTATTCAGATCTCTATAGTCTATACACATTCGGACCTTTCCATCCTTTTTACTGATTAGAAACACATTAGCTAACCATGTTGGATATTGCAGTTCTTCTAGAAATTTAGCCTCAACTTTCTTGTGTACTTCTCCTTTTATCTTCTCTACCCATTTTGGTCTCATCCTTCATAACTTTTGCTTTACTAGTTTTGCTTTCAGGTACATATAGATGGCATGTTCTGCTATTTTTCAATCCACCCTAGGCATGTCTTCGTAGGTCCAGGCAAAGACTTTTTCGTATTTTTTTAACACTCTCAAATTTATTCCTCTCTTACGTCAGATGCGATTAAGATCTCTTTTACATTTTCATTGATACCGAATTAAACAAGGTAGTATTGATTAAATTAATATCAAACATATTGTGCAAGCCATGATTATCATTATGCATGATGTAGTTAGATGAGACATCGCAAAAATAAGCGAAATTGTTCATATTATTAATAAAGGAAATAGGAACATCATCATCAAAAAGTTCAGGTACATATAAATTATCACAAGAACTCTCAAGCAAGCTTTCTTCTTGCATCATCTTCTTCCCTTTATCTTGGAGCATAGCATCAGTCAAGATCTCCTCTTCAAGTCTAATTTTCAGCTCAATCAAGTTGATTATAATTTCCTCGTCCCAAAAATCTGAAAGAACTTTCACTTTATTTGTAGCCTAATCAAATACATCACTGAAGATCTCAAATCTTGGCATAACCTGTCCCTTAATGATAGTCGACTTGAATTCCCTATAGTAACTAACATTCCCTTCGGCCTAAACAAAACTCTTTTCTAGGAGAGGGATATCTTTTCTCACCTTCTTTAGTTATGACATCTTTACTGTGTATCCCAATCCCTTTTGATCATTCTATCCTTAAGGCTGGATGACTGAAATTGAACCCTCTAAGGCATGTCCCAATCTTGTTCCAAGCAGATAGTTCATCTTTTTCATCATGTTCACCACCCTAGGGTTTTCCTCCTCTTATGAAAAGATTTCGACAATGTGGAAACCATTAAACAGCTGATTAGCTATTTCAAGCATTGACACTTAATTCTCTCTCATAGCCCTGATTGTCACTATCTTACCATTGTGGGGATCTTGATCATCTAATGCAGTGTTGACAGAACTCCTCCCAGCTTATGGAACCATAGTCTTCTTAAAAGTAGAGAGAAGTTCACAGGAATATCAAGCACTATGACTCTACACCATCCACAATCACCCCTATTTTAACTTTGACCTTGAAAGTCTCGTATGGTTGTCTCTTTGTGTTGTCATAAGCCATAATGGTAAGCTTGGACTGGGAGATCATCGAATCCTCAATTCTATACACTACTACAGCCTTAAGTGGGCACACATTAATCAATGACCCATCATCCATCATTATGCAGGCCATGTGTTTGCTGTTCACTTTTGCTTTGATATACAAAGGACAATTATAATGATGCCTTTCAGATGGTAAATCCGTATCAAAAAAGCTGACTTTTATTTCCTCCTCTCCTTTTACCATTGCCACTAACTCGGATGGCAATATGGTAGTAGACACGGTTGCCGCACACAAAACTTCAACTACTTTCTATTGATGAGAGGTGGACTATCGTTATAGATCCCAAATCGATATCTGTGCGAGAGTCTTCTTTAACTGTTTCATCATAGCATCTTCTTTATTCTCCACCACTAGATGAATTAGATCGCTCTCTACTTCTGGCACTATTCAACCACTTTGGGTCATTGCTTTGGTTTTTGCTTCCTTACTCAATTTCTATTCTGGATTAGAATCTACCTATAAATCTTAACCTTGATCTTCCAATTCACTCTTGCTATCCGTCACCCATATGTCTGTCATACATATTAAACTCTAATTCACCTCGGCACTTCTTCTCACAACTAAATAATCATTCCCATACAGATCTTAGAGTATATAACATTCCGAGAGACCCAAGTTGACCATATTGACTGAAGGAGGAACTCTTGTGTACGTGCCCTGGCTTTTCTGCCTCTGGTCTAGACTAGGTATTTGCCTTGAATCAATCAAATCCTGAATCTTATTGTTCACATCCCTTTTGTTTTCCTAAGAATGATCAAACTAAAGCAGCCAAAAACTCAACTTAGGCCTCACTCCTCGAGTCTCGAAAGACGAGAAACAAGCTAAAGGAATCTGGGGCCACCCCTTTTTTATTACCTTAGGAGGCACGAGTTGGGCACCATAAGGTAGGAGTCGCCACCTGACAGAGTCAGGAAATACCTTGTAGGGCCAAAACCAAAGCAATTGGAAACCCTACTATTATTTATACCTCAAATTAATACAAAAATTTGTTTTGGATTTATGATGCTACTCTTTTTCTCAAGCGATATTTTTCAATTAAAGTAAATCACACATTCACATAGGAAAAGTTATAAAATATATTTATAGAAAAATAAATAGGTACTTGAAATCGAAATAACATACATGAAATCAGGCAATTGATTATTTTAAGAACTTTGGTTCTCACATACCAATTTTAGAAAATGGATTTTTATTGTAGTGAACTTTTATTAAATCAGATAATGGGTTTGAGAACTTTGGTTCCCAAAGGACAATTTGGAAAAATAGATTTTATTGTGGTGATTTTTATTTGGAAGAATGGTTTGAGAACTTTGGTTCTCAATGGTCAATTTAGAAAAATGAATTTTATTGTATTGACTTTTATTTGGAAGAATGGTTTGAGAACTTTGGTTTTCAAAGGTCAATTTGGAAAAATGAATGTTATTGTTGTAAATCTTATTGAGAAAGAATTGAAATTTATTTTATTAATAAAACACCAATTTATTAGGTAAAAATATGATTTTGATTATTATTTCTATTTAACATGTAAAACCATTTTTCTACCTAATTCAGTGCTTGTGGAATATTTCGGAATTGAAATTGGAGGCGTCATACATAAATTGAGAAATGGATTTAATTTAAGAACTTTGGTTCTCACATGTTAAATTTTAAGAAATAATTTTATTGTGACTTTTTTTAAGAAAAATTAAACTCAATTTTATTAATAAAACACCACTTAATTAAATAAAAATATTTTGGTTATTTTTTCGATCGCATGAAAAATCATTTTCCTAATTATTACAGCATTCATGAAATATACAGGGAAATAATTCGACCGAAAAATAAAATACAAAGCAATTACCTAAAATACAATCTAATCGAATAAAAACTAAAATTACATTTTGGAATACCTAAAATACAATCTACCAAATAATAGATAATAATGCCAACAATCAACCCCCAAATAATCAAATTACTCGCATCACAATAATAGAAATAATATATTAGCATGCGAATGAAAAATAGCAAATTAGACAGAAATTAAATAAAGATAAACAGTAGCAAAATATAAAATTTTGCATAAATAAATTATCACATCTAACCGGTAGATGGATAATACAAAAAGAAAAATGAAATCAATCGAAACAACTAAAAATACTATTTTTAATGCAAATTAAAATAAAAAGACAGACAAAAAATAAATAAAATAGACAGTCACAAAAATATAAAATATTGCACAAATAAATTACCACATCTAACTAGTAGATGGATAATGCAAGAAGAAAAATAAAATCAACCCAAATGACCAAAAATAGTATTTTTGATGCGAAACAAAAGTACAAGCACAGACATAAATTAAGGGAAAATAAGCAGTCTCACAAATGCAAAAATATGGCATAAATAATTTATCGCATCTAACTAGTAGATGGATAAAATATAGAAAGAAAAATGAAAAATGGACAAAAAATGGGTCGGTCAACACACCAGTATATTTGCCTTCAGAAAGATCTCAAGTCGATTGAAAAATGATGCTTGAATCTTGAAAAATCCCAAAATATGGTGTCAAAATAATATTTTACATATTTTCTATGTATTTCTCTCTCTAGAATATTTTTTTCTCTCCTTAAATTGACTAACCTTGGCTTAAAATGACCTAATTGGTTTTTATGCACGAACCTC
>CANXYI011098816.1:0-15642 GCA_948208565.1 Hura crepitans | reverse complement strand
CTCTACTTGATCTGTACATTTATTTTTTCCACTTTTTCTTCTAATTCTATTATTAAGAAAAATCAGACCAAAATTTAGAGCATGACAATCCTTCCCCTCTAAAAGAAAATTTCATCCTCGAAATTGCTTGGTTTAAATAGTTACGAGTATTGTGCTCTTATATGTCCTTCACTTTCTTATGTTGCTTCCTCAATGTTGTGGTATCTCTAAAGCACTTTTACTAATGATACTGCTTTGTTGCATAGCTTTTTCACCTCATGTTCTAGGATTTTCACTATCTCTTTTTCATATGAGAGATCAGGTTGTATCTCTACTTCTTTAGCTACTATTACATGTGAAAGGTATGATCTACACTTTCTCAATAGTGAAACATGAAAAAACCAAGAATCAATTATAATTTAGAAGGCAAAGCTAATCTTTATGCCATTAATCCACATGTTCTATTATTTCATATGGGTTGATGAATCTCGGACTCAACTTGCCTTTCTTACCAAACCAAAGCATCTTTTTCCATGGTGATACTTTGAGGAAAACTTTATTGCCTACCTCGTATTCAATGTTTTTTCACTTTAAATTAGCATAAGATTTCTATCAATCCAATGCCACTTTCAATTTTTCTCTAATTACCTTAACCTTTTCTTCAGCATCCCTAATCAAATATGATCCCATTAGCTTATTTTTACTCAACTCACTCCAAAAAAATTGGAGTCCTACATTTCCTTCCATATAAAGCTTTATAAGGTGCCATATTGATACTTGCTTGATGACTATTATTGTATGTGAACTCTACCAATAGGGGGTAATGACCCCAACTTCCTTTGAATTTAATGGCATAACTCCTTAACATATTTTCAAGTACCTAAATAACTCATTTTAATTAACCATCTGTTAGTGGATGAAATGTGGTACTAAATGTTAATCGAGTATCCAAGGCACTATATAGCTTTTTCTAAAATCATAATGTGAATCTTAGGTCTCGATCAGGTATGATGAAAGTTGGCACTCCATGTAATCACACAATTTCATCTAGGTACAACTGAGTTAATTTTTTTTAGAGAATAATCCATTTTGGATGGTATGAAATTTGCAATCTTTGTTAATTAATCTACAATTACCCATGTGTCACATTTACTCTTAGCCATAGATAATCCCACTATGAACTCTATTGTGACTCCTAGTCATGGGTTGAAGCAATCCAGATGGGACTTCTTGTTTTACTTTCTCTTATTGATAATTTAGATATTTTAGCTCATAGTCTGCTATGTCTTTTTTCATACCAGCCTACCAATAATAAGGTTTTAGATTATGGTACATTTTTGTACTCCTAGGATGCATTGCATGTGGTGCATTATAGGCCTTTAGTAAGATATTTCAAACTTTTATGATTAGTGTATACATAAAATCTCTCCTTATAAAGATAGTGCCTTCATAGCAAAAACAATGGCTGCTAGCTCCAAATCATGTGTTAAATAATTTCTCTCATGTGGCTTTAATAGCCTAGATGCATATGCTATCACTGTAACACCCCTTACTCAATCTATACATTAGACCCAAGCAAAAGGCGACACACAACCAACTTTTAACTTACTTTACATTAAATTTTATCTTACTTATGCCTAATATAATCTACATCCTTTAAATAAAATAAAACTTATCATTATACTTATAAAAATTAAACTTAACTAAACCCTTATTACAGTTATACTATTTAGGATAATTGTGTCAAAAATCTAGCAGCATAATGGTTGTTTAGGAACACTAACCCCACTAGTAACCTACAATGGAATACACTTATATAAGCATATATATCTCAACCCAACTTTGTAATCCTCCTAATCACTCTAATACATAGTCAACTCATCTCAAACATCACAATCATATACAAATATTCAATATTGCTCAATTATTTACATTCCAATATATCTATAACATATACTAACCACACATAATATATTGATCATTTTAATCGACATAAGATCAACCAATTTACATCATTACATAACATTTTATTATTAGTCTATAATTTATAATGTTATCCATAAGAGTGTTATTACAAATCTTTCATTTTATCATTAAACACACAATACATTAAATTCATAATAACAACTTCACTTGTCAAAGATCGTGTTCTCTATAGCCTAAAGAATCCCTTGTTCGAGCCAATCAAAAAACATACATATTGCAAACAAATGATGCACTAAGCTTTATAGCTTAGTGGTATATCCATTATAATATGACTTACATAATGCTTAGATTGTACATAGTGATAAAACATTTAACCTAATTTAAATAACATTCTATATAGAGAATCACTCATACTACCTATAGAATTTATTGTATTTTATTAGGTACGAGGCAATTAGTGTTTGGAGTGGCCACCTAGCTCTACACTAAGACTATTGATCTTTTACTTAGAAAGGGTTTATAATTCAATCTTATTAATGCTTCAATAATATACCTTCATTTATATTCTAATGTTTATCAATCTCATGTCATGCTAGCAAGAATTTATTTAAAACATTTATGTCACCTTTTCACTCGGAGAGAATAAATTGCAATATTAGAATATACAACAAGCATAAGTGTGTGTATTGACATTCAGAAATTGTATCATTTATTCGTTTAGGTTTGACATGAAAATTACCCATAATCCCATAAGAATTGGTGATAATTAACCAAATCCCATCTTTAGGTGATTGGCCTTTGCTAAAATACATTTTTATGTGAATTTTATTAAGGAAAATTCAAAACTATCTTATTAAGAAAACACCAATTAATTAGGTAGAAAATTATTTACGTGATTTTAGGCATTTTAGCATGTAAAATGAGTTATTAAACTACTTATTACAACCTAAATTAAGTAAAAGAAATAAGAAGTACAAAACCAAATAAATATTTGGTCTTGTCTCTACATTGGTTAGTCTACATGAACTTAATATGGCTCCGAGTCAAAGTTCATGTAGACTACACATGTTACGGCTAATATGTCCATCCATACCTCTTATCCAGTAAAAGGGTCACTCTTATACAACTCAAAGAAAGAGGTTAATAGTGTAAATAAGGGTTTATGAGGACTTAAGAGCAATACCAAATAGAATGATAACAACTTGTGTGATACAAATATTAATACTTATAGAACAAAGTGAAATAATGGTTATAACTAAGAAGACATCAAATTAATCAAACAAATGAGAATGTGAATGCATCATACTAATATTTATAGGAACTAGAATTCAGAACAAGTATTCGTAGAGACTATAATCCTCATAAAAGGGAGTCCATACGAACTTACATAGAAAACTCATGCATAAAACATAAAGATCCGTGCAACTATGATCCTTATAAAAAGGAGTCTATATGGACTAAAATGCAAAACACATATGCATAAGATGTATATCTGTGCGGACTACGTTCTTTATGAATAGGAGTTAGTGTGGACTAGACATTAATTCTAGAATATAAATAATATACATATTAAAAAGAAGAATGATTAAACAATATTAGAAGCACAAATACATATCAATATCATACATTAGAATCATTAAAATAGAGTAAATAAGGTAAACATAAAATTGTTCTTGAACATTTGTCTATACTAACTTCATACCATGTAAACATTCAAATAGTTAGTCCATGCAGACATGCTCCTACAATAATTACATCACGTTAATGAATGATTAAATATAATGAAAATAATATAGAATATTAATCTACTCCTATAATTAAAGTGGGGATTACATAGAATCTCCTTACATAATGATTAATCTTGGGAGATCATTGATTTATAAAAACAATGCAAATAATGAATGAACAAGATAAGCCTCATACCTTACCTTGTAAATGAGCTTCAAGTAATAATACAAAAGGTACGGTTTTAAAAAGAAGGATTATTTTTAGTGTAAGCTAAGGACTAATCGATCGATCCTACTTTAGAGTCAGTGCCTAGACGCTCAAAATAATAGGTTAAGAGCTTATTGATTGCTTTCTTCAATCCATTAATTCTTATTTAAGAAAGGGTATTTATAGGCTTGGTGGATAGCTCTCTCATCCAGAAGAGGTAGAGTCCTAGTGGGATTAAGAAATAGAGTTTAAATAGGAAGTTCGCACTTCTAGAATCTTTTTATCAATAAATCCATATGGACTTTAGGTGCTAAGGTCATGTAAATCTAGGCTTTGGGTCTACTATGGCATTTGATGTGCCTTAGGTCTAGTTTTGGGCTAGGTCTATTATGGTTGTGCAAACATGGGCTTTGGCTTATCTAAGCAAACCTTAGGGCGTAAGCTTAACTGTTTTGGCTTTATCAACTTTAATCTATGTGGACATTGGCTTTGCCTTATCTAGGTGGATTTTGGGCCATGGGCTCTACTATTCTAGGCTAATAGGTATAGACCTCAAAGCTTTAAATCAAGGTGGACATGTTCCATGTTAGTTCATGTGGACTAATTTTTTGGGTTGCTTGACTTATTGCTTAAGCTTATCTCTAGTTATCATCATAGGCCTAAAATTCAGGAGTTTATAATTGCCCCAAATTTGGTATGTTCTATAGAAATGAAAAAATTAAAATAGTGCACATCAAAGTACCTAAGTTTGAGATACTTACTTGAAGGTATACTTACCTAGCACGAAGCGACATCGAATACGGATGCTTGCCTTTAAATCACTGCAAAAACTTACAAAACCTAAATTGTATCTTCCCTTTAATAAAATAATTGATATTGTGAAAATGAACTACACCAAATACGAGTGCCTAGTTGTCTTCAGGTGAAGTGAAAATCCAACTAGATCTAAACATGCCTTTACTTCTAAAGTTTCCAAATAAGGATTGAAAGTAAGCTACATCAACTACAGATGCCTACTCATCTTTAGGGGAGATTAAAACATTAAACTAAAAAGAACTACACTCAATATAAGTGCCTATTCACCTTTAGGTGAAGATAAACTACACCAAATACGGGTGCCTGCTTGCCTTCAAGGGAGTTTCAAGATGTTGAACTGAAGAAAACTACATCAAATGTAGGTGCCTATTCACCTTTAAGTGAAGATAAACTACACTAAATATAGGTGCCTATTTTCCTTGAAAGGAATTTCAAGTTGTTGAAGTTAAGGAAAACTACACAGAATGTGAGTGCTTGTTTATGTCCAGGTGAAAATAAGTGAAGATAAACTACATCAAATATAGGTGCCTATTTACCTTTAAGGGAATTTCAAGTTGTTGAAGTTAAAGAAAACTACACTGAATACGGTGCTTATTCACCTCTAAGTGAAAATAAGCTACACTGAATATGAGTGCCTACTTAATTTTAGGTTGTTAAGTTATAGATAGACCAAACTAAATTAGGTGATAAGTCCAAAAGAGTTTACTAAACCAAATCAATGATGAGTCTAGAGATAGCTTGATAGTGTGGACTAAATTGAATCTGGTGATGAGTCTGAAGATAGCCTAATAGTTTGGATTAAACTAAATCTAGTGATAAGTTTAAAGATAGCCTGATAGTATGGACTGAATCGAATCTGGTGATGAGTTCAGAGATAACATGACAGCCTAGATCAAACTAAATCTAGTGATAGGTTTAGACAAGTTGAAAGTTGATTGAACCAAATCTAGTGATAAGTTAGGATAAGCTGATTGAACCAAATCTTGTGATAGGTCTAGATAAGCCGACTGAACCAAATCTGGTGATAGTTCTAGATAAGCTAAAACTTGATAAACCAAATCTAGTGATAAGTCTAGATAAGCTGGTGTTATAGACCAAATCAAATATAATGATAAGTCTAAAGCAGTGGTCTAAACCATATCTAGTGTTAAGGACATTAATATCATGCAATTATACATGTAACATCATGTGCACATGTGTTATGTGTGATTTAAGTGTATGACTAATGTATGAGTTAAAAGGCTTAGATGTACGTAAGTGCATAAAAGTGATAAAGGTATATGGTTGATACATGTGAGTTTGTATGACCTAAGTGACTAAGAGATGTACACGTGTGAATTATTATGGTCTGATATGAATATAGTGCCCTGCATGGGTAAGTTTGTGCTTATTTTCTTCTTCTTAGCCAACTAAAAGGATGACCCTTTTTCTATGATATACATGAATGAATGTGACTTTATCCTAATGATGTTCACAAGTATGTTACTTATCTTTTGTGTTTCTAAGCTATGTGAGCTATATGACTAGTGCTTATGCTAAATGATAAATGATAATGCATGCATGCTTGCACTGACGCATGTAAACCTAATGAATGTTTTATACCTAATTCTTTTCAAAGAATAATACATGTGTATATATATGTTATGTGCCTAAAGCTTGTGGCTAATGCAAGATGCTTACTTAATTTGAGTATGTGAATGAGATGACATGTATCAATATGTCGAGTGATTAGTGAACTAATTTTCTTTTGAATGAATGAATGCACTCTATCCTATCCTAGATGAATAAGCATGGAAACATTAAGATATGGATGAGATTATTCTAGTGAATAAATATGGTGATTGAGTGAATGATATCTACATTGGTTCCTAATCTTCTTTAGACAAAGAAATGTGACAAGGTATGCTTTTGACTAAATTGCGAATAATGCATTTCTGATGAATGCAGTGATGCATATGTTTTTGCTTATTTTCTCCTAAATGAATAAGGAATATGAATGAATGATGAATACATGCATAGGTAGTTATATGATTGATATAACCTTTTTCTAGAATGGATGTATGAATAAAGGCAGAGATATATGTTAAACAACAAATACATCTTTTCTTATAATGAATGAATGGTGAAGGCTGATATATGTTGAATAATGAATACATCTTTTCTTATGATGAATAAATAATAAAGGTAGATGCATGCATAGGCAAATAATGATAGATATCATTTTCTTAGAATGGATGTATGAATGAATGTGAGTGAGTAAATCTATTTTTTAGATGTATGTGTGAACATTTGTTTAAATGAATAAATTAGTACATGTTTTGTTATTGGGATCACTCTCCTCTTAAACTCGTCATAGGAAAAACTTAGGTTTGAAAAAAGTAAAGGCATGAGGTGGTAGGCTAGGTTGGGGTAATGAAGAAATAGGTTAAGTTAAGGTGATAAAAAGGCTAAGGAAGGTGTTGAGAAGGATGACGAAGTAAAGTGTTCCATGAAAGAGGAAAGAAGCAGGTTGAATGGAATGTGCCATAAAAGTGGTGAGGCAAAATGTCAATTTACCATGGAGAGCATTTAAGCACGTATGGCTAAAGAATGAGTGATTATAAGTATGCAAACGTATGTGATTGCACAGTATGGTATCCTTCTTATTAGTTAGTCCAAAGATTTTCCAATGAAATATTTTATCTCTACCTCTAATTATTGCCTAGACCATATTTTATGGGTTTTCAATCTAGCAAGGTGTGCTGTAATTTTTGCCTAAGCTGCTCTATGCGAGTTTTCATCCTAGTGAGCTTCTTTATTCTTTTCATTATTTTTTTTGAATTTAGCTTATCCATATTTAGTTAAGGCCTAGGATTTGATCATGATATCTCTAGACTTGTGTCATACTAGATATGTTTTAAAGCTCATGCACTTTTACAGACTATAAACTTGGGATGTCTTGAAGCTCTTGTCATGTTGATAGAGCTTTTTAGATCAATAAGTAGCTTTTATGCCCCCAGTGTTTTGAATCTTTGCACTTCTACTGAATGTTGAATGTCCTCATTTGACCTTTTTAAGTACTACATTGATGATATTCCTATTATTAGCCAACCCAAAGATTTTTTAACAAAATATTTTCTCTCTACCTCGAATTGTTGCCTAGACCACCCTTTGTGGGTTTTAGAGCTAGTGAGGTGTGCTTTAATTTTTGCCTAGGCTACTTTGTGTAAGTTTTTAACCTAACAAGCTTCTTTATTCTTTTCATTTTTTTATTATTCAGCTTATCCATATTTGGTTAAGGCTTAGGATCAGATTATGCTGTCTCTAATTAATTCGATCTGGCATCCTTTGAAATGGCTGGATATGTTTTGAAGCTCTTATCATGGGAGATTAATGAAGCTTTTCAAATTAATAAATGGCTCAATGTGGGTGCTAGCCTTATGCCCCTAATGTTTTGAATCCTTTATACTTTTGATGTGTGTTGAATGTTTCCTTTTTAGCCTTTTCGAGTACTGCATTGGTGATATCATTGTTATTAGCCAATCTTAAAATTTTTTTACTAAATATTTTCTCCTAATTTCCCGAACTTTTTCATAGGTTCATGCTCTTGATTGATTAGCCTAGCAGGAATTAGAAAACTCATTTTTTTTCTTTTTGAATAAGGGTAACCATGGTTAGAAAGAGAATGCTCAATTATTTAAGGCTTAAGATAAATCCTTTTATTTTTCATAGTCTTTGGAGCAAGAGCCAAAAAAAAAACATTGGTTGTTTTAAAATGGTTCCCATGAGCTTTTAGACTTAGAGAAAAATGATTAAAAAAGAATTTGACACTTTAATCTCTAGAGCTTGTTAAATTTTGACCTCTTTTAAGACTAAAGAAAAGGCATTCTTTTGGGTTTAGTTACCCTTAGTTTATTATTTTTCTCTTTATCTCACATCTCACATTCAGGGATATTTCTCAATCTTTACAAGGAAAGATAAAGTTTTAAGCTTCAAAATTTCATGTAATAATGGTGTGCTATTTTTTGGAGAATATGGATTAAGCTAATCATTTTTTTATTTATTTTTAAATACTTATAAAATCACTCAACTTACTTTCAAGAGTACATTCTATACAATGAATGAGGTAAACAAAAATGCTCATAAAAAGCCAAAATAATGCTTTATTAAACCTTAATTGTTCTAACATAAATGAAAAAAACAACTAAAAAAGAAAACAAAGATAGTTTATCCTATCTTTATTGAATCCTTCTATATTCTTAATTACCATGATCCTACAGTTGGTCAAAAATTGACCCATGAGGTGGCAGATGAACATTAGGAAAAGAGAACCTCGCTTTTTAGAGATTTGAAGGATGACAATGAAGTCTGGTGATGGGTGATTTTTAGGATTAGGTATTACACCATGGCTTATAAGGTTTTGGATGCTTGATGGAGGTCTTTGCAATTGTTAGTTAGGTGGCCCATCTTTTAGTGATTAGCAGAGTATAGATCATGGCGATGGTTAGGTGGAAGTGATGAGGATTAATGTTCAGATATTAAAGGTTGAAGGAGGTTCTTTTTTTTCAATTCCTTAAAGATTCTACATAAAGGCTTATTCTGATGAGTATATAGGAAATTTGGCCCGATTGCTTGGTCATTGCTTGTCCCCATGGTCAAATTCATGCCCATCGAGTTCTTGAAAACACCTTATTATTAGACTTCTTGAATATTTTCTTCTACGAATGCTATTATCTTCCATTCTAGTACTGCCATTTCCTTATTCATCATATCTCTAGTCAATAACTGACTTTCACCTTTAGTTTCAGGTCTAGTTTCCATTTTTATGATGAGATGTGTTAAAAAAAGGAAAAAGGTGAGTCTTTTCCTTTGAAAAGCCTATGTGAAGGATGATTCATATAGTTAGCATGGTATGTATGGCTAATATGATAAGATACATGTTTCAAGAATTATGATGCTATGAATGGCATATCCTAATTATAATATAGGGGTAACTATTAATATGCATAAAGAACAAATATAAGTGTGAGTGAGGTTTAAATGAATGAATGTGATACCTATGTTAGATGAGGTGATACTAGGTGATTGATGTCTACATGATGAATGGTATGTGTAAAGTGTTTGCAAGTGATGTAACTTCTATCTTGTGTGTAGACATGGATGAGGTTTGCATGTTACCCCTATTAAGGTGATACAGGGTAGATGGTTAATACATGTATGGATGAATGATGCATGACTAAGCCTAAATAGTGTGCATGAAAATATAAACTTATAGGATAATGTTGTATATATACATGTATATAAAATGGTTTATGACGTAAGATGCACATTTGTGCATGTACAACTTATGAAAATAGCATGTCTGTAAAGGGTGATGATGCATGAATAATTATATCTAATGTGGGGTGTGACTAAATGTAAGTTCATGTTGATGATGCGAATATTTATACATGGATTATAATACATAGGTTAAGTATTGTAATGTTTAGATGTGTATATTTGTTATGCATGGATGCTTGTATGGATCAATTATGCATGTCTATGCCTAATTAATATGCATGGAATAGTGTTATGCAAGTACAACATATATTTAGTTGATGCATGAATAAAGGCCTATAACTCTAGTGCATGTATGTGACTTTTACGATGCCCAATGTTATGCATGATTTGTATAGATGCCTAATGTTATGTATGATTTCCATTGATGCATGATATGTATGCTTCATGTTTTATGTATGAATGATGTTTCAAGGACAAATATGATGCATGCATATATGTGGATACATGATATGGATAGTTGATACATGAATGAGATCACAAGATGCGAGTAAGAAGTCAATAAACCTTTACAAGATGAAAACCATTGATGCATGGTTAGTGTGTCATCTGCTAGTGTGAAGTGTATTTAAGTCTATATAAAGTGTGTTTACAATGCATGAGTACTAGGATGGAAATGTAAACATTTATGAGATATATATGGTATAAAAACAAGAAAGCTACAAAGTTTATGTTATGTAATAGGTACAAAAAAAATGTTATACATGTGTATATAAACACAACAAAGGATATATGTTAGGTGTACAAAGACAAACACAAGTAGTAAGCCTTCTAACCTTATTACTCTCACACACACGGTCTTAGCAATTCTTCCTAGGCGGGCTTACCTAAGCATCATTAGGGGATGCATAAGTTTGATTATAGGTCTAATTAGGCCCAATAACCTCTCATATTTAAAGTTCATATAAGAATAATGGCTTATAAGATTTAAGGCTTGTTTGAGGTGAAATTAGGCTAGGCCTATTCCAAGTAAAAGGCACAATGGGCTTAACCCCACTTCAAATAACGTTAAATATAATAAGCCTGCAGAGCAATCATAATGCAACTGTAAACTTTTAGGGTCATGCAACCTAGGAGAAGTTACTAAGATTAACTACATGGGCTTTATGGTTGGTCTAAAAAGGCTTTATGGTTCTCATAAATAGGGGTCCCTCCTAACGAGCCTTTCTAATCAAGGATAATAGTGATTGGTTAGTTTACCATTTCATATACTCAAAGGCACAAGGCTTATGAGTGATAGATATGCTAACAATCTTCTATTATTGAGTGAAAAATGGGTTCATGGTTTGTAACACCACCCAAGGTAAAAAGGGATAGTTTATATACAAATGAAATACATGGGATTGATAAAAATTAGAATATTAGAAGGAATATTATTTGGACATTTTCGGATTCAATTCTCGATCCCCAATGGAGTTGCCATAGTAGAATTTACTGTATTTTACTAGGGATAAGGTGGTTAGTGTTTGGAGTTACCACCTGGCTGTACACCAGGACCACTGACCTTTTGCCTAGAAAGGGTTTAGAATTAGATCTTATTAATGCCCTAATAATATACCTTCTTTTATATTCTGATGTTTATCAATCTCATGTCATATGAGCAAGCATTTATTTAAAACATTTATGTCACATTTTCCCTCACAGGGAATAAATTACAATGTTTAAAATATACAACAAGCTTAAGTGTGTGTATTAACATCCAAAAATTAGTCATTTATTAGTTGAGGTTTGCCTTGACAACTACTCATAATTCCATAAGAATTGGTGGTAATTGCCCAACTTCTATCTCGAAGAAATTGGCCTCTATTAAAATACATTTTTATATGAACTTTATTAAGGAAAATTCAAAACCATCTTATTAAAAAAACACCAATTAATTAGATAGAAAACTATTTATTTAAGGTTAGGCATTTTGGCATGTAAAATGAGTTATTAAATTACCTATTACAACCCAAATTAAGCAAAAGAAATAAGAAGTACAAAACTAAATAAACAAATAGAGTGTAAGATGTTTCTCTATGTTGGTTAGTCCATATGGACTTAATATGGCTTTGAGTCAAAGTCTGTGCGAACTACACATGTCACCGCTAATATGTTCGTTTGGACCTCGTATCCAGTAAAAAAGGTCACTCTTATACAACTCAAAGAAAGAGGTTAGTAACACAAATAAAGGTTTGTGAGGACCTAAAAGCAATACCAAATAGAATGATAACAATTGTGTGATACAAATATGAATACTCATAGAACATACTGAAATAATGGTTATAACTAAAAAGATGTTAAATTAATCATACAAATGAGAACATGAATAGATCATACTGATATTCATAAGAACTGTAATTCAGAACAAGTGCTATGCAAATTACAATCCTCATGAAAGGGAGTTTATGCAAACTTACAAAAAAAACTCATGCATTAAACATATAGATTTATGCAGACTACGATCCTCGTAAAAGGGAATCCATGTGGACTAAAAAATAGAATACACATGCATAAGATATATATCCATGCAGACTACATTTCTCATGAAAAAGAGTCTGTACGGACTAAACATTAATTCTAGAATATCAATAATATACATATTAAAAAGCAAAATGATTATATAATATTAGAAGCATAAATACAGATCAATATCATACATTAGAATCATCAAAATAGAGCATATGAAGTGAACATAAAATTGTTATTGAACATTAGTTCGTAAAGGCTTCATACTATGCAAACATTCAAATAGTTAGTCCATGTGAACGTACTCTTATAATGACTATAAAATAATTATATCATGTTAATGAATGATTAAATACAATGAAAATAGTATAGAACATTAACCTTCTCTTATAATTAAAGTAACGATTACATAGAATCTCCTCACATAATGATTAATCTCGGGAGATCATCGATCTACTAAAACAATATAAATAAATGAATGAACAAGATGAGTCTCAGATCTTACCTTGTAAATAAGCTTCAAGCAACAATACAAAAGGTAGGGTTTTAAAAAGAATGATTATTTTTAGTATGGGCTAAAGACTAGTAGAACGATCCTACTTCGAAGTTAGCACCTAGACTCTCAAAATAGTGAGTTAAAAGCTTATTAATTACCTCCTTTGATCCACTAATTCCCATCCAAAAAAGGGTATTTATAGGCTTCGTGGATAGCTCTTTAGCCTAGAAGAGGTAAAGTCTTAGTGGGATTAGGAAATAGAGTCTAAATAAGAAGTTCACGCTTCTAGAAGCTTTTCATCGGCAAGTCTGTACGGACTTTAGGTGCTACGTCCATATGAATCTAGGCTTTAGGTCCACCTTGGCGATTTATAAGCCTTGGGCCTAGTTTTGGGTGAAGTCTATTATAGTCCATTCAGACGTGGGCTTTAGATTGTTCGAGTGGAACTTGGGCTGTGGGCTCAACTATTTTGGGCTTTGTCAATTTTATTTCTTGTGGACATTAGCTTTGGCTTATCCAGATGAACTTTAGGCTATGGGCTCTATTATTATAGGCTGGTAGGTATGGATCTCATAGCTTTAAGTCTAGGTGGACTTATTCCATATTAGTTTGTATGGACCAATTTTCTAGGTTGCTTGCCTTATTGCTTGAGCCTATCTTTAGTTATCATCATAAGCCAAAAATCTAGGTGTCTACACTACTAATTATAGCTATCTATTGAACTTCATTCATATATTAACACATGTACAATTTTTATTCTTCATCTTATTAACTTAACTCAATAGTGGTTCAATTATGTGCACACAAGTCATTCTATAGCAGGCATATCATAGGTGTGGTGAATTATCAGTAGCCACATGCATACAAGAATGTGTAAGTTGGACATACAATTGAATGTCATAATACATGCACAAGTATAATAATGATATTAACATACATTATGTATATGATTAATCTTTAGCTTTATCCTTTATTTATTTATTTAAATTTATGGATTATTTTAATTTCCCATAGATAAGAGTCAAGTACCTAGCATATTTATATATCCATGCACAGCCATGCATTTGCAACAATTACAACATAACACAGAACATAAGTAGAATAATAAAGACACATACAAGCTAGATATCCTAAAACATGAGCTCCGTACCGTACCATGAATAAAAACCAATATTATAACCAATAGATTTCTTATCCTTTGATTTCATACATTGATCTTCTTAAGTTTTATTATACTAAAATTTTGTTGTGCACATACTTAAGAAAACAAATAAACTATACTGGATAACATGGACACATTAGACCACTAAGGCCCTTAAGACCACATAAGCCTAGCCACATCAGACCCAAAGGTTAGCACATCAAACTTAAAGGTCATGTATCATCATAAAACTTAAAGGTCACAAATCCACATAAGACTTGAAGGTCAACACATCATGCCCGAATGTCATGTAAAGGTACAAAAGTACCCTAGCAACTGCTATAACCCTTAGTTGACTAGTCAACCGATCTAATTTAGGTTGTTTACTTGTATGGGCTAATCACCAAATTTATTTTGGTTTCATAGTGTTAGGATAACTTAAATTAGATTTTATAATAAGGTTTGACCAACAAATGACCAAATGGGGAAAAATATTATATTTCCATTATAGATATGTGTAACAAAGCATACATACTCACTATAGGCCCATATTCCATAATGTAAGCACATAATCTCTTAAATTACATAAGAATAAATCAAGCCTTTTATAACATGGCCTATGTAACATACTTATTTATATCATGTTCTCATGACTAAATTCATAGAATAACATGCCTTATAATTCTAACCATGTTAGCTTAACCATTATTTATCACTTATCTTTTGGCATTCACAACATTATGAATCTTATTACCATACTCATCGGCATCTTTACACCTATATATGGCATAAAAGAGCATTAGGTATTACCCTACACATAAGGCAAACCCTATGGCCTCATCATGCTTTGAAAACATCAAAGGAATTTTCCACTTCATAACACATAAGTTTAACCTTAGTCATTATTAAAATGCTTGACTTCATATATCTCATTCCAATGCACATAATTATTGCATACTTGGCCTCAACTACATCAAACATACATAAAGAATCATTTAGCCATCAATAGGTATTACACATTAACATAGTTATTTTTATTGTCCCACATAAATTTATACATAATTGTAACTCATTAGACAATTTACATCAACATAAGCTTAAATTTAACATATATCATATAAGTAGTCACCATAATCTCTCATGGCAACTTCCAAACCTCATTCAGCCATCACTCGTTACTGCACTTCCATTATATATGTAATCATTTCAATATATCATATAATACTCACATAATCACATATCATCACTCATAAGTATTTAAGTTCATAAATATGCATAATTCATAACACACACACATGCACTTTAGGCTATTTTGCCATTATGCCCCAAATACACATTCAATTTCATTCAAGCACTCCAGAGGCATAAAAACATTTACATAAATTCACCTAAAATAATTCATAAGTATTCAACATCATTAAATGCCTTTTACCACATTTCCATACACCATCTCACACACTTTATCATTAGGGCATATACATGCACATTAAATTACATTGATTGCACTTACATTCTCAATTTACTTTCATAATTATACTAATGTCATACTTATAATCACATCTTATCCTAAACATAGTACCAAACC
>CANXYI011098596.1:0-11378 GCA_948208565.1 Hura crepitans | reverse complement strand
CATGGAAAGAGCAAAGAATTGGAGGAAGAAAGGAGATGTTAGGCAAAGGTGTAGGGTCATTTTCATGGTGGTAAGTGGTTCTCAACCTAAGTAGATTAAGTGATTTAATTAAGGTAATTAGGTGATAGTTTACAAGTATATAATGAAACTATTTGATTAATGTTATTTTTAATGGCTTTTCTTAAGGAAATTCATTTATAGAGTCGATGGAAATGGAGGCAGGATAATGATAAGATGGATTTAAACACATGAGGTATATGTATTCTAAATTATGGTTCATATATGTTATGGTTTATATAAATTATGATTAATATATTGTTATGGATAGATAAAATGTGTGGATAGAATTGATATAGGATTTATGTTAGGATATGTAAGAGTGTGGAAAATAAAGAAAGGAAGGAATGAAATTTAATTAGCATGAATTTACATTATGTAGAAAATTTTTTAAGAATCTTATGTGTTATGGAAGCTATGAGTTTAGCTTGAATGCTTAGTTGTAGTAGAAACTAATGTTAGGAGACATAATTAGGATTCAAAGGAACTATGTTAAAGTGGTTAAAATAATGAAACAAAATTGGTCGGATGAAAAACTTAGTATGACCTGAACATATATATTAGGTGAACAAGAACATTTTATGGTTAATTAAGTACATAATGTAGCAAATTGTAAATGTAGATACGTTGGAAAATAAAATAGGTTAAATAAATGGTTATGGCTTAAAATTTTTGAAAATCAAAAAATTATGTATGTGTGAATATGATGAATAAATATTTATAAATGGATAGTTAATTGAATTAAAGTAGGCATAATTAAAGAGAATAATAAGCCTAATTAAATGGCATAATTGACTAGAAAGGAAAAATAAATAAAAACATAATATATATTTGTATAAAAGAATAAAGAATGAAATGAGTTGATAATAGAATTAATTATACCCATGTAATTGAAGAACTAAAGAGATATATGATAGGAAGGCAATAATAAGAATTATAGGATGGTATGAAGTAAATTACATAGTTTAATTGATATATGGTAGATAAGTTAAAGTAAACATGTATACAAGTGTAAAAGTACATTAAAGTAAAAGAAATTAAATATGAGGAATAAAAAGAAAAAATGTATTATTATGATGTAAACTTAGGAAATAAAGAAAAAACATATGGGATACATATATGTTTGAGAATTTTATAATCATTATATCAATAAAAAGAGAAATTTATGAATTAATTAACTAAGCATAATAAGAAGGGTAATTAAATAGACACATAATTAATGAAATAATGATTATAAAATAAGTGATTAAATATCCAAGAAAGTTTTGAAAGTTCAAAAATATGCATAATTAAAAAAAATAATTCAATAAACTGAACTAAATTAAGAATATGGAAACGGAGGGAAATAAGAAACACATGTATTAGTATAAACTAATATGGAATTCATGAAATAATAATAGTACTAATATAAAGGTAATAATAAAAACTAAAGAAATTATATTTAAGAAATTGAGTCAAAATAAAATTTTTGGAATTAATCAATAAGAATTGAGGAATAAATTATAAAGAAAGAAAGAATTAAAGACATGTAAAAATATTAAGGATATATATATATATGAAATAATAGAAGGTAAGCTGATAATCTAGACTTAAGAGAAAGGCAATGATACACTACAAAAAGGTAATTTAAGTAAAGTAATTTAAAAGACCTACAAGTAATTAAGCAAATAAAGAAACTCCCACTCATTAAATGTAAATAACATGATGTAATAATGGTATGAGTGGTGAATAAAATAGCTACAAGTGGAACTAAAGTATTAATATGTTTAAAAAGATTGAGAGAAAAAGTATGCTACAATGATAATTTACAATAGTTATATTTGTATACTCATGCGAATGAAATATGATGTTGATGTTTAGTATAAACATGATTCAATTTCTTATAACATTGAAATGGCATGGAAAAGAATGAAAAGTGAAATACAATATGTTCGCATCCTTTCCTTTTCGGGCTTAATCAAATCAAAGCAGCCAAAGACTTAACCTAAATCTCACTCCTCAAGTCCCAAGAGACGAGAAGGAAATTAGAGGAATCCTAAGCCATTCCTATTTGATTAGCATAGAAAGAGCGAGGTAGGCACCATAAGGTAGGAGTTGCCACCCAACTAGAGTTGGGAAATACCTTGTAGGGCCAAAATCAATGTGGTTTAAAAGCCTACTCTTATTTGTACCTCAAGTTAATATGGAATTTTGATTTGAATTTTATAATATTATCTTTTTTTCTCAAGCAGGTTCTATAATTAAAATAAATCACATATTCACAAAGAAGAAATAACAAAATGTATTTAAAAAAATAAAAATGAAATCAAGAAATATCATAAAAGAAATCGAGTGATTGATTATTTTGAGAACTTTGGTTCTCGTATGTCAATTTTAGAAAATGGATTTCATTATCATGACTTTTATTTAAGAAATATCAAAACCCATTTTATTAACAAAACACCAATTAATTAGGTACAAAATGATTTTGATTATTTTTATAACGTGTAAAAATCATTTTCTACATGTTACAACATTCATGAAATATACAGGGAAAAAACTGAAATAAAAATAAATTATATGGCAATTACCTAAAATAAATTCTAATCAAATAAAAATAAAATTAAATTTGAAGTATCCTAAAATACGGTCTAAGTAAATAAAAATGAACAATGATAAAGAGAATAAGTAGAAGAAAAATAAAGAACAAAAATAAAACAATAGCAACAAAAAAAGAATAAAAATAAAAGAAATGACAAAGGGCTACTTCACTAGTGTTTAATAAGACGGCGAAAAGAAAAGATAATTAGGTCCCAATAAATCAAATGACTCACATCATAATAAAATTAAAATGTTAATATGTGAAATAAAAAAATGAATAGAAATAAAATAAAGTAAATAATCAAATAAATATGACAACAATAATGTACAAATAATAAATTATCACATCTAACTGATAGTTGGATAAAAGAAAAGGGAAGAAAAATAAAAGAAATAAGAGAAAAGTAGGTCGACCCATCGTGTATATTTGTCTTTAGAAAAGATCTCAAAAAGGTTGAAAATTTGTGTAGAAAACCTTTAAGAAATATGAAAATAGTGTTTGGAAAGCCTTTTTAGAGTTTTTAGTACGCGTATATTGAGAAAAGTCTCCCTCTTTTGGAAATCAACTTTTAGTATATATATGAATCTCGAGGTAGAAAATGGCAATTTTGAGCGTAAAATGGCCATTTTTCCATTTTGTAATTGTTGTTTTGGCGAAAATGACTATTTTTCAAAACTTTGGATTTTTTTTAATCCATATCGTAGGGAGCTTTGCCCATTGTACCCCTTTGGCATCAGTGTTGGGCATTGGCCCGAGCCCTCAACCTATCATAGACGATTATTTTTCTTGTATTTTGAGTCACACCATGAGATTTTTAGGTTAGGCAAAGACTTAAAAGAAAGTGTTTAAAGAAAACTTTGAGATCTGAAAACTTTGAGATCTTTGAAGTGGATGTTAATATCCCTATTTATTAGGATTTTTTGTCCTTTCATCATCATTAGTCAAACTGAACATGGGAGCTCCAGAAAATCTAGTGTTTATAGTTGCCCCCAACTTTAGGGATGTGATTACAGAGTGTGTGAGGTAACCCAAAGTTCAAAAAGAAAGAGATGCATACCTTATGGGGTGACCCTTTTTATAGGTGTTATGAAATAGAGTCATTACAACCGAAGTTAATGGGATTTGAACAGTGCTAGAGATGTTGCACTCGAAGCTGATTTTTTATTTCTGATAGTGCTTGAGACATTGCATATAAAGTTAACTTAGTTCAGGAAGTGCTTAGAGACATTGCACCTAAAGTTGATTTTTTCTTTCAAATAGTGCTAGAGACATTACATCTAATGTTAACTTGGTTCAAGCAGTGCTCGAGACATTGCACCTGAAGCTGATGGGATTCAAGCAGTGCTAGAGATGTTGCACTCGAAGCTAATTTTTTCCTTCAAACAGTGCTGGAGATATTGCATATGAAGTTGACTTGGTTCAAGCAATGGTAGAGACATTACACTTGAAGTTGATGGGATTCAGTCAATGCTAGAGATGTTGCACTCGAAACTAATTTTTTCCTTCAGATAGTGCTAGAGACATTACATCTGAAGTTAACTTGGTTTAGGCAGTGTTGGAGACATTAAACTTAGAGCTGATGGGATTCAAGCAGTGCTAGAGACGTTATGCCCGAAGCTAATTTTTTTTCCTTTAATTAGTGCTAGAGGCATTGCATCTAAAGTTGACTTAGTTTAGGTAGTGTTAGAGACATTGTGCCTAGAGCTGATGGGATTCGGGCAATGTTAGAGACATTGCACCAAAAGCTAATTCTTTTCTTCTTCAGATAGTGTTGAAGGCATCGCATCTAAAGTTGCCTTTGGTTCAGGCAGTCTAGAGTCATTGCACTTGGAGCTTATGGGATTCTGGCAATGCTGGAGATGTTGCACATGAAGCTGATTCTTTTTATCTTCAAACAATGCTAGAGACATTACATCTAAAGTTGTCTGTTAAAAAAATTTTGTTGATTATGTGTCACCATTCTTACCCCGTATAACTAAGCAAATGGTGATAAACTGTGGTTGGTTCATCATTTGTGATGTTGTATAAAAAATTTGGCTTACCCCCTGTAAAGAAAAAAGGAGGTGAAATGTGTTAGTCATTAGAGGTCATTTGTAGCATAGATGTATGATGTGTGTGAGCGAATCTTGGATTTATTTCATAAAAAAAATTGTCTTTTCTCTTCTTCTCTTTTTATATATTTTTTTCATGTCTTTTGTATTATAATTCTAGTTTAATTATTCATTTTGTTGATTTATCAATGTTCTAACAAAAAGATAAAGGCAAATGAATAAAATATGACAATTTTATAAATGAAAGCTATTGAGTACAAAGTTTTATGTCCTAAACTAATATGTACATAAAAAGGATAAAGAGAAAGTTTAAAAAGCAAGAGGGTGTCTCTAGGTTTGAAGCCTCTGGAGCTTAGCCTCAACTGTGTCTAGCCTACTGGACATCTCACAATAGGACTCCTTGATCCTCATGCTAAGGTTTATGTGAATGTGGTGGAGTTACTCTATCATCCCAACTTTTATGCCCCATAGAAGACTCTTGTATAATGGTGGAAAAGGTGCCAAAGAAGATGGGCTTGCCTTATCTATTCGCTATCTTTAGGCTAGTGGCTGAGGAGGTGAGTTTGCTCCTAACAACTTAGTAAGGTTAACTACAAAGTGATCATCTTCTCTTCATTGGTCTCTTACCTACTCATCTAGCCTAGCCTCTATCTATGATTTGTATCTTGTTGGCACTTATGAGTTAGTCTTTGTGATCCCTATGGCTATATAGGTAACACCATTAGCCCAAAGTTGCTATTAGAGTGTTGTACTGAGGTACTACTCTGGCATACCCAATCCTAATAGGATGGTTATGATGACTCCTCCAACAACGATCTATTTGCCAGCGGATCTATTGGCTTAGTGTAAGTGATCAAGAATGGTCCATGTCGAGTTAAATAAGATACTATGCTCTATGGCCCAAAGCCCATATAGCTCAATCTGGTTCACCTGACTAACACTACCCAGACATCCTAAGTAGCTGACAGCAGAGACTCTGTGTAAGTAACGATGGATAGGATCCCTGATAGATGATGCCTTAGTCTGGCTGGCATTGTAAAGTGTGTCAACCCGATTAAGGAACTCCTAATGCTCATCCAGACTCTTTGGGATCTCTATATCCCTATCAACCAATAGGTGAAGCAACTCGATGAACTGGAGAAATTATATCTAGTATCTAATCCTAAGAGTAGTGAAGTGCATGGTAGAGGTGTTGCTTAGATATGCTCATTAGAAGCGGAAGGTGCTCAAGCACTCAAGAGTTATGGCTAGATATATGGTGCGCCTTCAAAAATATAACTCCTGCCATCCCGCTTATGCCAATAGCTGGTCTACCCTCTCGAGTACACCTAGATCCATGAGGGTTTGTGTACACAAGTAGCGGCTCTCGATCTGTGTAATGATTGAGAGGCATCAAAACTACTCAGCCTCCTTATCAGTCAGCCAACCTAATATAACCACATGCTTGGGCATGGGTTGGTGATGTGGGCAGCTTTGTTGGCATCGTGGAGGCATGGTTGTGTATATATAATGTTTTTTGACATAAAGGGAATTGGTGAAAATGTATGAAAATGACAAAAAATGGAAAAAGGTAGCCTTAAATAGTAATCAGGCAAAAATGCCCATTTTTGCTAGGGCAAAATGGCCATTTTAGCTTCCAAAAAATGGCACTTTTAGGCCTTGAAAATGGTCATTTTCAACCAAAAAATGCCTTTTTTCACCCAAAATGCCGTTTTCAAACAGAAAATGACTATTTTCAGTAAGAAAATTCCATTTTTTTTACCTAAAACCCCCATTTTTCACTTTTTAGGCTATAAATGCACTAATGTATGCATAGATCCTCGTGTCACTTGAGTTTTTTCATTTTTTTTGTAGCAATAGGTGACGAATTTCTTAAAAAACTTTATAAAATTCTCAATCTCCCTTTCACATGGGTAACTTCTATTCTGGCTCCCTATAATGGCTTGAAATTTCTTTAAAAAGTTTATATTGATATGTTTTTTCTCAAAGTTGCTACTCGATTTTGGGACCTATTCCATGTCTTTCGATTTTCTCATCAAGAATTATGTCCCTTATCTAAAGAGTTTGTTGTAATCCTAGGTGTGTCCTATTCATCCGATACACCACTTTGTTGTGTGACTTACAGTCTCTACTACCCATATGAAGGGGTTAATGCACTAGGCATACTACTGTAGACACCTCGATTTTAAGTGTAGGACTTTTCTTAAGTATTTAACTTTGACCCGATCTAAAAAGCTTACAATATAGACCCATTTACCTTTTTAGGCCTATGATAATAACTAGAGATAGGCTCAAGCAACAAGGCAAGTAAACTGGAACCTAAGTCCACACGAACCATTATGGCATAAGTCTGCACGGACTTAATGCTATGAGGTCCGTATAGACAAACCCAAAGCCTATGTCCATATGGACTTACCTAACTTGGCCCAAAACCCATGAACTAGCAGGAAAACCATGCCTAAGTCCACATGGACTAAGCCGTACAAGTCCACATAGACCTATCAATGTAAAATTTCTAGAATTGTAGAATTCCTATTCAAGCACTAAATCCTATTCCTAGAAGGATTTTACCACCCCTAAACAAAAAACCCTTAAACCTAAGCTTATAAATACCCATTTTAGGGTATGATACGGAGGGGAGATTCTCAAGAGAGGAGAGGGGGTCTCAGGAGAACCCAAGAGGAATCCCAATGGAGTCTTAAGAGAGGAGAAGGGCTTTCAGGAGAACCCAAGAGGAATCTCAATGGAGTCTCAATAAACCTAAGGAGGAGGCTAAGAATCAGAATTACAATGGCTAATAAACCCTTGAAGAAACATTTTACTAGTCTAATTAACCCACACTTAAAAATATATTCTTCTAAAACCCAACCATTGTCTTGTTGCTTGGTGTTCACTTCAAGGTAAGATCTGAGGCCTATCACTATGTATATTCTTATTATTTTATAGACCTATGATCTCTAAAGATTGATCATAAGTGAGGTGATTCAATGTAATCCCCACTTGATCATAGGAGTAAGTCATCATTTTAACTATTTCCTATTGTAAAATTGTCTGTTTCGATATTATAAATATTCTGTAATTTTTGTCCTAATCGCACAGACTTATATGTGAGCATTTCTAAGTCTGCACAGACTAACACCTTTGATATATGCATAATTTATAGTCTGCATGTATTTTTATGTGAACATGTCTAAGTCTGGATGGACTAACTCTATCGTTATATGCATGATTTGTAGTCCGCACGGACTTAAGGTTAATAACAGTGTTATATCCATCTTATGTGTTGTGTTTTAATACATTCTATTTACCATACTGACATGCCTAAAAATAATATTACCATGTATAATGATTCTATTCTCTAATATGTATATTGTTGACACACTAAAATTGTTGTTTAATTCACATAGACTAACTTTTATGAGGAACTTAGTCTGCACGGACATCATTGTTTATTCCTATGTATATTGTTATGTAGTTTGCATAGACTTATTTTCACAAGGAACTTAGTCTACACAGACATACATATTTTATTTGTGTATTCTTTATCTGGTACCATTAACCTCTTTCTTTGAGCTCTATGCCAGTGACCCTTCTTATTGGAGTGATGATCCGGGTGGCCTTAATATCATTTATGTAGTAGACTGCACGGACTAATGTCAAAGCCTAATAGTGTTCGCACGAACCAGTCAATGTATGAATAAGACCATTTTAATGCTTTCGATTATTTCTTTTGGTTTTGTACTATTTACACTTTATTGCTTATTTTTGGGGTTGTAATAGCTAGTAAATAACTTGTTTTACATGCTAAAACTTAACTTTCACATCAAGCTATTTTATACATAATTAAATGGTGTTTTCTGACAAAATGGATTTGTATTTTCTTAATCAAAAGTCACATGGAAAATGTATTTTAATAATGGCCAATCTCCTAAAGATGGGAGTTGGGCAATTACCGCTAATTCCTATGGAATTACTGGTAGTTGCTAGGCCACATAACAACTAATCAATAACCCACTTTCTCGATGTACAATATACTTTATTGTATTCTTTAAATATTGCACTTTACTTTCTTATACATGGAAATGTGACATAATTGCTTTAAATATAATGCATGCTTGATTTAAAAGGGATTGATAAACATTACAATATATAAGAAGGCATATTATAAGGGTATAAATAAGATCTAAATTTTGAACCTTTTTGGAACAAAAGATCAGAGCTCCTAGTGTAGAGGCTAGGTGGCAACTTCACTAACCACTCTTGTCCCTGGTAAAAATATCATAACCTCTACAGTGGCGACTCCATTGGGGACTGAGAAACTCAATCTGAAAGTGCCCAAATAATATGCCATCTAATATTCTAATTTTAATCATTCCCATGCATTGCATCCTATATAAACTGTGTCCCTTTTACCTAAGATGGTGTTATGAACCATGACTCCATTTTTCATTCAAGAATGGAGAAGTGCTAGCATATCCATCACTTGCAAGCCTTGTACCTTTGGGTATATGAAAAGGTGAACTAATTGATCATTATTATCCTTGATTGGAAAGACCCGTTAGGAAGGACCTCTACTTATGGGAGCCTATCAGGCTTTTAACCAAAACCATGAGCCCATGTAGTCAAGCTTAGTAACTTCCCCTAGGTTGTATGACCCTAAGTGTGTGCGATTGCATTTATGATTGCTATGTGGACCTAATTACATTTAGCCTTATTTGAAGTGGGGGCAAGCCTATTGTGCCTTTTTGTCTGAGATGGGCCCACCCTAATTTCACAACAAATAAGATATATATGTCTTAAGGTTACCATTCTTGCTTCCGCTTTAAATATGATAGGTTATTAGGCTTAATTAGGCCATGTTCCAACCTATGCATCCCCTAATGATGCTTAGGTAAGCCCACCTAGGGAGAATGACTAAGACCACGTGTGTGGGAGTAATAAGGTTGGAAGGTTTATTGCTTGTGTTTGTCTTTATACATCTAACATGTATCCTTTTTTGTATACATATACACAATAGTATACCTATTACATAACACGAACTTTATACCCTTCTTGTTTTCTATCTATCATATATATATCATATTTCAATGCATATATATAACATTATAAATGACGTGAACTTTGTGTCTTTCTTGTATACCATACATATCTTATACTCTCTAACATTTCCATTCTAATGCTTATGCATTATAAACACACTGTATATTGGCATACGTGCACTTCACACTAGCATGTATTATACATCAAATACTACCATCTTGTAATTTCTTACTCATACATCATACTATGTATCCACATATTTACACCATTCATGTATAAGGCACACGTCACATATCATGCACCATTTTAGACAAATCATGCATCATCACTAACCCTTTATTTTGTGACCACCATTGATCCATCTGTAATCCACTAAAAGAACAATCATGCCTGGAGATGAACTAGTAACCAAGACTATGCTAAATAAGGCTCTTCAATTGAAAGATGGATCAATTAATAATAGGCATCACTAGGAATCATGCACATCCATGCAACATAATCCTTAGGTCATACCTCATGACATACACTTCATAAGAATAGTCCATATCATCATTAGACACGTCATTGCCATACAAATCATAACTAAACACATGTGCATGGCTTCATGCAACATGTAAACTTCAACCATATCCATATACATACTACTCTTAGGCATTACCAATATCCATCCACCATATGTCCACTCATATTATGCCTAAGTATATCATCTCTACATCATATACTATTTCCATAACATTATTTTATCCCATAACTTCATGTAGACTTGTTATGCTTAATCATGCATTATTCATCCATGCATTCACATTTATCATGTAGGCTTCATTCACTTTTGTACCATTTTACCCATGTGTAACATAAACTTTACATCTATCACATACATTTGTATATCATATACATTGTTAACCTTTAATCATACAATCATTCGTGCATAACATAGCATCATTAATGCTTGAAGCATGCATCATATGATACTAACAATTGCATCATGTTAACTATATAGATCATCCTTCACTCAGGCTCTTCAAAGGCAAAGATTCACTCCTTTCATCTATTTCTTTCAACACTCTCTATCTTTAAGATGTCCACTAAACCTGAAACCAAAGAATTAAGCTAAGGAAGATTTCTCATAGACTTCCCTATTTAAATAAGTCTTTGTCAATGATGCTCAAGGAATTGACAAAAGAGAACCTTATTCACCCCTTAATACCAGAACATCGCCCTTCACCACTTCCACCTAACCATGGCCATGACCTGTAATGTGCTTATCACCAAAAGATTAGCCATTTGACTGATAATTGCAAAGCACTACATCGAGCCATCCAAGACCTCATAAACAATGGTGCGATACCTTACCTTGAAAATTGCCCATTACCAAACCTCACCAACATCCCTCAAATTTCTGAAAAATAAGGTTCTCTCTTTCTTACTTTCGGTCTGCCACCTCATGGACCAATTCTTAACCAATTACAAGATCCTGCCAATCAAGGACATGGAAAGATCCAATGAACATGTTGCAACAATTATAGTTTTCTCTTCTAGTTGTTTCTTTTACTTCTATGTGAGAATGATTAAAGTTTAATAAAATATCATTTTGTTTTCTTCATGAGCATCTTAGTGTACCACATCCATTACATAGCATGATACTCTTG
>CANXYI011098569.1:0-20872 GCA_948208565.1 Hura crepitans | reverse complement strand
CCCCCCACCCCCCCATTTCAAGGAGAGTGATAAGTTACTTACATTGATATATTAGGTTTTTAAACCTTTATATTTTAAAATTTGATGTTCGATTATAAATTATAATCAACTGTTAAATTTTAAAATAGTATAAATATAACTATAAGTTTCATAATATACTAAATATAAAGTGAACCAAATCAACACTCTAAATTAAATAAAATATAAAAATTAATATAAAATTATCATTTTGGGTACTTAATATTTAAGAAAAATATAAAAAGAAAATAAATAAAATAAAAAGGTGCATTGAAAACAAAAGTAAATAAAAAAAAAATCAAAAGCAAATACAAAAAAAATCAAAAGCAATCTTTCCATTAGTGAGAATAAATCAATTAATGGATAGAAACAGAATAAGCCAACAAACCACATGATCCTATTATCTTAATATTATTATGCCTATCTTTATATATTTAGAGGAGAATGGATGTTTAATTTTTTCCTTTATCCGTGTCTTGTTTAACTATATTTATCTACAAATACTACATATATATAAAAAAAAAAAAAAAAGAAATTTTTTCTTTTACTATAATATCCTCATATTTTAAAGTATTAATAAAAATAATTTTTTTTATTTCTCTAAAACAACATTTCAGCAGTAAAAATCTATTTTAATATATTAAAGATGTTAAATTTGAGCGGTCACTTCCCTTTTCAATTGTAAAGAAATAACTTTTTATATGTCTCTTACGATAAATAAGTAAGAAAAATAAATTAAAACTTTTATGAAAGTAATTTCTATATATAAATTAGAATGAATGAATAAATAAAATGAAATAAATTAAAATTTTTATACATTACATTTTATATGCTATCTGTTTATAATTGTTCCGTTTATAATTTGATTAGTTTATAATTGATTCTTAAATTAAATTTTTACTATAATTTATTTATTTTTAATTCAATATGTTAGACCCCTAAAATGACTCAATCCAATTTGATACTTGTAATTTTATGATTTTTATATAATATAAATCATAAAAATAAGTATTTTTATAGATTATGCATATACAATTTTTTTAATAAATTTTAAAAAAAATAATATTATATGATTTGATATGTTTGTAGTCCATTTAATAATAATAATCCATTTGAATTATAACCTAATTCAATCCAACTCAACTTATTTTATGACATACAACTTTTTGATCTATTTATAATTAGGTCATTTTTTACCCAAACTCATCATAATTAACCCAAATTTGACCCATCCAACCTATTTACCACCAGTATTTTTTCTTATCAATCCTATAATTTTCATGACTAATGATAATCTTAATAATGGAATGGCAACTTTTAATTTTGTGAAACGTTCAAATATTTGCATTTTCAATTAGGGGTGTGTATGATATATAATGGTTCAGGATTTACTAAAATTTAGTCACGTCTCAAATAGTCGGAAATGCTAAAATTCAAAATTCATTTTCATTCTTTTCTTTAATGAACTAGTCACGTCCCAACCCATTTTTCGGGATAAAAAGGAATGGAATTTCAAACCTATAGGACACATCAAAATAATATGGGACAAAATACGATAGAAAGTTCCATTTAAAATATATTAACTATATAAAATAATAAATAACAAGTTTCATTGATATTTCATCTAAAACATAATATGCATACTTATAAGAATAAAAATACTTTTAAGAACATAGTCCCAAAATTCTATAGTAAAATACATTAATAACATGTTTGCATATTTTTATTCAAAATATAGTAAAAAATAACAACATAAATCAATTAATATATATATATATATATATATATATATAATGTCCTATTTTTGTTCAATTTTATTCGGGATAGATAATTGGATTGGGATGAAATAGAATGATACTTAATTTTAATCATGTCTTAAATTTAATTTTAGTTCGAAACTTGGGACGAATATTAAAAAAATAATTCAATATTTTACGGTTTGAAATATATTTAAGTCGATTTCTAAATTCAATTTGAATTTTTCGCCTCCCATATATAGCCTATTTTCAATCAGTTGTAGGCTTTTTCGTATTCAAAAAACTCTACCATGTCTTTCAATATTAAAGTCTTATATTTATGTTAAATTTTTTTACAATATATAGTATATATATTGCCTTTCAATTGTTGAATTGTCTTTCAAGAATTAATGTATTTAAAATCTTATTTTTTTCTCTTTTATCAGAAATAGGATCTAATTTCATCAATTTTTACAATTTGACTTCAAACCCTTAAATATAATTATGTTTCTAATGCCCCAACTTAATTTTATTTATATTGGTTCACCACTTTGGCATGCTCCCTTCTTTATTAAACTAAATGAAAAAAGAATTAGTTAATTTTCAACTTAATATGTAGGATAAGGGGGTGTTTTGTTATTATTTTAATTTCTTATTTTTTTATTTTTTTACTTAAAAATAAATAAAATATGTTTATCTAAATCAATTTTATTTTTTTCTTTTATATTTATCATGAAATATTTTTTTAAATAAAATCACTTCTTAAGAAGTGGTTTTACAAATTTCTTTCTTATTTTTTCTTCTTTTCCTATTTTTTCTTTCTTATTTTTCTTTAGTTTCCTTTTTTCTCCTCCCACTTTCTTTTATTTCACTTAACCTTGAAAAATCATTTGTCAAAAATACTAAATAAGAAATAATAAATCGTTTACTGTTTTAAACAAATAAAAAATAAAAAAAATTTAAAATGATATCAATCAATCCCTAAGAAAGAAATTTTATGTTATAATTTTTTTTAAGAAAAAAGAAAATATAGAAATTGGGGAATTTTTAGATGATGGTAAATAATGAAAATAAGCATGTGAAAGGAAAATAATTTATAAAATTATTATAGCCAATCGATCGATGTGACACTAAAGTTATAACAAACACTCCTAATAATTGTATGGTTTAGAATTTTTTATATGCACAAATTAACCATACAAATTGACCCCAAAATAAATTTAAACAAATAATTTTAGGACTAAGTTTTATATATTTTTTGAAATATTTTGTTAAATTTGATTTGAATATCAAGAAAATAATCAAATGAATTGTATATTTATAGGCTATATCGTTAGAATTAGAAATGGACAATTTTTATTTAGCGTAAGATTCATTTTTTTAATAAAATAACAGTATAATAAAAATATAAGTTATGGTCTAACAATAATACATAATACTAATTTCTTTTATACATTTATATGATGGAAAGAATCAGTTACGAATATTTTTTAGATAGAAATTAATAAAAATGAAGACAAAGAAGATTAACATAATCAAAATAAATATAAATATATTATTTTACATTAATTCTTGTAATATAGTAAAAATAATTATTTTTATGATTTGACTTTTCCAAGTTATATAAGAATATATTTTATAAAAATTATTTATTATATGCAATGCATTTACATATTTAAATAGAGCATATAATTGTTTTATTTGTGTAATTATATTTAATAAATAGGTCGAAGTTATACAAGTTTGAATTAGGTCAAGCAGATTGAACCATTAATCCATCAATATATTTTGGATAATAATCAATCATAAGTCAGATGAACTTTTGTAAACTAATCAGGTTATCAGACATCTTTTTTAATTTCTATATTTTTTATAAAAATAAAAAAGTATACTTATATATAATCTATAAAAATTATTTTTCCATTATATAAAAAATTATAAATTACAATAATATAAAACATGCCACGTAATAAGTTAAATGGCTCAATAACAAGTCAAATTAAATTTGATTAAATTAAATAATTTAACGTGTGAATCTAATTTATAAATTAGATCAAAATTCACTATTGCACTAAAATAAATTAGTTTATGATTCAGAAAATACAATATGACTTGTATTGGTTATATAACTATCAATAAACACTACTTTGTTTATATAAAGGAAAAGAGTTTATTACTAATGAAAAACTAATTGTTTGCCCAGGTTTCGTGTAAATTTTACATACTTGATTATATTATTTAATTACATTTGTGTACTGAAATTAATAATTAAATAATTCGATTATTCTATTGATAGATTTTACCAATTAATATATCAATCAATCATCAATAAATTTCAATTAATGAATTTTATTATCAGAAACGTTTTTTGTCCTTTCATTACTAGTGAATAAATTGAAATTGCACTATGGCATTAATTGAAATTTTATAATTAAAAAATAAAAATTACTATGGAATAAATTTATTAAATTGTCTAAAAAGAGAAAAAAAAATGTTGAAATTTTCTTAAAAATAGTAAAGTAGAATATTTAAAATTGAGAAACTCTTACCCATTCTATCAAGTGCCACATCATCTCTTCATATTCATTATATAAATATATATTTAAAAATTTTTAATTATATGATTTATTATATAGTAAAAATAATGTTAACTACATATACTGGCAAGAGCAAATTTATAAGGACATGATAAAATATTAAAAAAATTGTCGAATATTTTAATAATTTAATAATGTTAATTTTTATTTCAAATATTAATACTAAAATTCATCACTAATTCTACTTTCATCATAAAGTTGGCAGAATACTATTTTATATTGGTCAAACTTATCATCAATTACATTTAATTATAATAAAAAATATTAAACATGCAAAATAGCATGGGTATAAAGAAAAACAGTGACTAAAAATCTAATATATTATAAACTGTGACAAAAGAATAATAATTAATGAAATAAGTTGCATATATTATTAGAAGATAAATAGGTCCATTAATATAAATGAAGCCAGTTAAAAGCAGTGAATCAATAATTAATCATTAATTTGTAAGTTGTAATCAAAATGCAAAATTTTATAATTAAAAGCAATCAATTGATAAATTAAATAAATGTAAATAGAAAACCTGAAAAAAAGAAATAGGGTGAAAGCGACTGCGTATTGAACTTCTGTTTAGCAAGTCTAAATGCAAAGTTGTTGCACTTGGTATATTTTTTTCAAATTAAGTGGAAGAAATAGAAACATTTATACTTTAAATTTAAGGTTTTATTTGAGCTGTGATAAAAGAATAATAATTAATGAAATAATAAGTTACATATAATTAGAAGATAAATAGAGTCATTGATATATAAATGATAACAGTTAAATGCAAAGCTCTTGCACTTTGGCATATTTTTTTCAATGACACTACTATTAAATTAAGTGGAAAAGATGGAAGAAGAAGAAAAATATTTATTTATTTTCAAAGGTGCTAATAAGATGAAGAGTTGCTTGGCAATAAAGAAAATTTTACCTCATCTCATTTAAAATTTAAAATTAAAATTATTTGTTATTTACTTCAAAAGTGCCAGCAAGATGAAGGGTCGCTTGGCAATAAAAAAAAAAAATAAAGTAAAAAAAGAAAAATTTACCCATTTTTATTTAAAATTAAAATTCTACAAATTCTCTCTATCAAAATAAAGCATGATCCTCACAATTTGGAAAATCCGAAGATGCTATGTCAATATCTAAAAATTTGCTAAGATTTAGCTTTATTATAATATATTGATGATTTGAGTGTTATGCATATCTATAGGATTTTATATACATGCGGTATTTACTTTGAGCAATATACCTCTTTGTTTTTTTTTTTCCTTGACAGAATTGAGCAATATTACCTCCCATAATTTGCAAAACAAAATTTTGAATATTTTAATTATTGGAATCTTAGATTTGGGAACCCCTTGGTGGCATAAAATGGTTCATTTTTTTTTTGTTTCTAAAATTAATAACTCTAACATGATGGCTTATTTTATACTTTGATTTTTTTATTAAGGTTTAATTTAAATTATTCACTAGATTTAAGTTCGTATTGCATTTAAGGATTAAATTTTAATTTTAATTTTTGATATTAATAAGTATTAATTATTAACTGTTAAATTTAATTAAATTATACCTGGCACTTAAATTTTTTTTTTTGAAAAAAAAGGAAATTGGAAGACTGCAATAGGTTAAGGTCAACGTCCTCCAGAAAAAGAAGGTCAAGCCTAGGGTCATTAATTATTCAGAGATTTTTTTTTTTCTTGGAAAAGTATTATTTTAATTGTGTGGGTCTATTACCAAAACGTAAAAAAATAAATATATTTTCCTTTGTGGGGACTGCATTTAGAAATTATTTCTTCGTCTATATATGTATGACTATGATGCGTGTGATAGAGATGTGTATGTACATGGGGCAAATGTCAGAATTTATTATTAAATTTTATAAAATAGTCAATATCTATCTTTCAATTTTTTTTTTATCAATTTTTACTTTTAACTTTTTTTTAATTAATTTTTACTTTTAAACTTTTAAAATAAATGAAAATTACTTTTTTTTCTTGTCAATTTTTACTTTTAAATTTTCGTTATTTATGAAATAAAATCTATCAATTTAAATATTGATGGCAAAATTTATTTATTGTTAAAAGTTTTTTTTGATATTTTAATTCATTATAATAACATTTTTATATAAAAAAATTAAAGATAAATGTTATCTTTTTTCACAAAATTAAAAAAAAAAAAACTTTTACAGGCGCTTGTGTGTGAAACATCTACTTTCAAGAAAGGAATTTAGTGCACATGCAATTTTATCCATTTTTAAGAAAAGTGATAGTGTTAGTCAAACAAAAAAAAAAGTGATGAAGTTTAGTAAAATATATTAATCAAGCAGTGGTGAATTGAGGATAAATTAGCTCAAAATATTCATTGGAGCCAACATTAAATATACTCAAATATTTCAACGGAAGGAACTGCCACAATGTTCTGCTATGTATATTCTGTATTAGTAAAAACACTATTGCTTATTTTTTTTAGAGATAAGTTTAGAAAGCCCCTAACATTTAAGCTAAAATGAAAAATAAAAATTGAATTCATAAAAAAGTGAAAATAATATATTATTTAAATAATAATATATTAAATTACATAATACATGTTATATTTTTATTTAATTATATTTGAACAAAATTTAATATTTTTTATTAAATAATTAAAATTAAATATATGATAAAATCTAAAAAAATTGTCCAATTTAATTAATAAAAATGGTACAAATTTACTATTAATTATTAAATAAAAATTAGAAATAATAACTTTTAATACAAATTGATATTTTCATTAGTTTTTAATGAAAATATAAAAGAATTAGTTGAAATGTCCCATAAATATTAAAATTTAAATTATTAAATTATAAACTATTGAATTCTAATTAAAAATTGATTCAAATATTCGAAATTTTTTTTAGGTTATCCCTATTTTTTTTTATTCTTTTAGAGTCTACCTATTGTTCTTTGTTTATGCTCTAAGTGTAATGCACTTCTGCTTAAAAAAAGTTGTATATTGGAGATGTAAATATTTTAAAATTTTGAGCCATATAACAAATTTTTCATGGAGTTTCACTAACATATGTCGAATATTACATAACACACTGACTTTTCATCGGGTTTATAAGATGATAGAGATGAAATTAGATGAAAAAGTGGGGAATAAATAAGCCATACGAAATAGGTAGAGTGGATGTGAATAACTGATTGAAAAATGTTGATGGGGCGTAAGTGGAATTTTGAAAAAAGATTAAGGGCATTATTGAAAATTCACATTACGTGGTAAATTAATGAAAAATAATTATGAAAAAGTGGTATGGAATAAGATAGATCATAAAAAAATGAGAAATTATATAAAAAAAAAGTTTATTAGATGGTCTATGGTGAATAGTAATCCTAGAATTTGAATAGTCTCTCCTTAAACTCGAATGGCACAAATTCAACCAGATAAAAGTATTATTCATAAGATAATTTTGGGTGAAATATGAGATGAAAATGAAGTCGTTAAGGGCGTTAAAAGTCGAAAGTAAAATCTAGGTCTAGCAAAAAATGAATAGCAACTTAAATAGGGTTGAATCATAAATTTAACAGTTTTGACCAAATTAATCTGCAAGCTATATATATTAAGAAGTCTGAAAATCATGAAGTTGAAATTTTATTAGAGTTGGAACAATTAAAAATAAATTGAGGAAAAATAATGAGAAATAAAAAAATAAATAAGAAATGAAAAAGAAAAATTATGTAGGGATTTTTATAGGGATTGATTTGGCCCCTTAGGTTGAATAGTACTTAAATTAATTTAAGCCATACACCTAATCAAGAAGGATGGAAAAAATCTAATTATCTAGAATTTTGGAAATGTTAAAGAAATCAGATAAAGACAAATATTAAATGATTTTTGGTGTATGAATTAATTATGGTTGTTGGATCAAATATTAGCCAAGAGATCATAGCCATTGATTGACTTTTTTTTTTATGAAATTTTTAGAAAAATAAAAGATGGAGACAAATGAATATTTTTATGGGTAAGGATTAAATACGCTTGATGTGTTGGATCTTAAGATACACATCCTTGGATTGCCGTTTTTCAAGTAAATTAGGATAACCCATTATTTCTCTTTCTATATATAATATATTAAAAATACAATTGTCTCTTTCTCACTCTTCCTCCCTTCAATTCCAAGAGAAATTTTCTCTGTCCGGTCCGAAGATAGCAAGTGTCGGCGCGTGATTGAAAATGATGGATTTTTGGGAGAAGACCCCATTTATATGGGTATCTATATTGTTTTGATGAAGACTCAAGTCAGTTATGGTGTAAATGTGAAAGATTTTAGTGCTTGCTTAAATTGGTAGTTGATTTGCCAAGAAGAAAGATTATTGTTATTGAGGAGTTGGTGAGAAATAGGTTCCTTTATAATCTAAGTTGGTTTGATCACAAATCTTCCAATTTGCCTTCTGAAGGGCACTGAAATAGGAAATTCACGAACGAATTTATTGAGGAAGAAGCATGTTCATCATCACTTTCAGTCCAGAATTGCTTGATTCTATTGATAGGAAAAGTTCGTAACTTTAGGGGAAAATCCATTATATTATTTTTAAGTGTTTCTTTCAGGCATTTTATCACAAGAAAATTCATAATAATCTATCACTCAATAACGATTTGTTGCTCCACTCCCTAACAGCGTCAGTAAGGGAAAATCCCTTGAAAAACTCCTGTTAAATCTTGTTAGAAATATAAACTTAATAACAACCCGAATAGCTCCTCTTTAACCAAATGAAATTACTTCTTTCACTGCTATTTTTGAAAAGAATAAAAAAGAGATGAACCTTCGCAAACTTTCCCTTCAATAGCATCTCAAAAATTCACTGCTGAAAGTTGATATCAGCAACTCTTCTCGATTATCCACTTCTCTTTTTTTATGCCGAAATCTTGCACAGATCGCTTCCTCACCTTGCCACCGCTTTCTCCTTCTCGAACTCCCTTCTTTTCTTTCCCTTAAATTTTTGAGGATTGAAATCCAATTCTCCTGCCCAGAAGTTTGTAACTTTGACATCTACCGTACATAGTAATAAGCAAATTAGCAATAAACAAATCCAACTTGTACCTTAATTCCATAACGTGATCATGAGCTTGAACACTAAAATGAATATGTTGAAGAAAGCCATAAGCATTGAGAACAAAAGAAAGATAAAATTAATGGGTGGGATACCAAGGTGACATTCTAGAGACTGTAATGGGTACAATATACAAAGCGACAAAGAAAGGGTTAGATTTAAAACCGATTGCAAGTAAACAATAATAAAATATTGAATGGTTAGATTTAATTTACTATAAATCCTATGGTGCGTATTATAATGTATTGAAAATAACAAATGTATGGGATGAATACTCTATTTTTATGGTATTAAATCCCAACCATTAAAGTTAATAATTTCTTTTAAATCTCAACCATCCATTTTAAGTATATATACGTGTATCTACAAAAATATCAACATCTTTTTCCCTATCTACAAAAAGGAGGAAAACATTTTCTCCTTAGAAGTCCATTAGGCCACAATATATACTCCTCTCTCTTCATTTCATTTCTTCAATTCCATTAAATAATCATCAAAAATTTCACTCTTATACCTAAATTAACAACCTCCTCTTCATATACCACCAATTTTTCTTAAGGGTTGTTGAGTATATTGGAAGAAAAAAGTAGAGTTATGTGAGAATGAACACTGATCAAAAGGTAAGTAATTAGTTTAACTTTAAGATTTATGGTTTAAGATATAGAATTGATATTCAGTTACAATATTAGGAAGTTAGTTTAAGAAATTAGATTGACATGAATTTTTATGGGTTTTCTATGAGGAAATACTAATATGGAAGTGGTAGAGATTGAGGAAAAAGAGTTAAAGAAACATTATAGAGCTAATAGAGGTAAGTGTATTCTTATACCTTTGATATTATATATAGATTTTTTTGTTTGGAATTTGAGGAATTCATTATGGAAATGTAGTTAATGTTTGTTAGTAAAATGAAAATGATATTATGAACAAGATAATGAGAACTTGATATGGAATTTATGAAATAATTAAATTGTTAATAAGGCACCTCAAATAATGAAAATGAGAAGATTATAAAATATTAAGGATTTTACATAAGAGAGAAACAAGAAAATTTTATTGAATTTTAAACTAAGTCCTAAAAGTACATTATGGAAATTAAATAAATGTTAATAGAAATTATAGGGATAATATAAGATGAGAATGTAATTTATAAGATTTAAATAAGGATTTAAATATATATTATATTATAAGAATTTGATTAAAAATGAACATCAATACAGTTAAATTGGAAATATAGAAGAAGATAAGAAACCAAAAAGGGGAATTATAATATTGGAACTAAGTGAATTGAGTGTACATATGTAATAAGAATAAACAATTATAAATAAGAAAAAAAAAATTTGATGTTTAATAAAAAAAAGGAAAAAATATGTATATAGGAAAAATAAATAATTTATTAATATATATACATTTATATAATGAATTAAATAATTTCCATATGTAGTGATAAATTGAAGTAGAGATTGATATAAGATAGAATTGGTATTATCAGTAAATTATTAGAATTATTAAATGTTGTATTTGATGACTTAAATATTCAATTTGAAATAAAGGAGAAGAATTTTAAGTATAGTTTGTAAAAATTGGTCAAAGGTTTATTATTGAAAATTTTAGAAATTTAATAGAAGAATTAGTAGAGAATATAAATATAGGATGTGAAAATTTAAAATAATAAATTAGAATAATGAATGGGACAAAAAGAAATAAATTGAGAATTTAAGTGATAGCTATAAAATATGATTATTAGAGTATAATGTAATTAATATATAGGAATAACAAAAATGATTAGTAAATAAATTTGGTATCTAAATTATTTTATTGTATAAAGAGAAATTAAAAAAAAGAGCAAAAGTAAAAGCTTAATATTAATATAGAGGTAAAGGTTAAATATAAGTAAACATATGATATAAAATTTACAAGTTCAAATATAAGGTAGAAATGTAGAAAATAATGTTTGCAAGTGATAATAAATGGTAGATGAATACGCACAAGTAAAATATATGTTAGAAGTGAATTAAATTAAAAATTATAAAGAAATTGATAACATAGATGCATGTAAGTATATATATACATATAGATGAGATTGAAAATGCAAATGATTGAAAAATTTATATGAGACTACATGTACAGTGATGACGAAGTATAGAAGAAAATAAGCAAAAGGCCAAAAGGTAAATGGTATTTATAAAATAAGCAAAAGGCTAAAAGGTAAATGGTATTTATAAATTTTAGAAATAAAAAGAAAATAAAATGAGATATTGTTAATATTAAAAACAAATATATGATTTAAAAGTTATAAATAGGAGGTAATTATTCTAAAACCATAACGAAATGATAAGCAATCGTATATATATAAATCATTATAAAAATAAAATGCTCAATAAGTGGTTGTTAAAATAATGTAAAATAAAAAAGTAATAATGTATAAATTGATTATATATTGATATGAAAAATTTAATTATTGCGTCATGCCTTGATAATCTATATAGATAAATGCGACTTATGATAAGTTGACCTATCAACTAAGGATTATTGATTGCAGTTACTATTGTCAGCTTAATAAGTTTATTGATTTATGGGGCTATGCCCTTATTGTTATTAGGCATTATGTGCCTTATTGTTCATTGATTTATTATTGATATTGAATTGAGCTATGGATAACCATATGATTGGATACTTCAATACTTTATTGGCATTATATGGCACCACATGATAGGGTGCTTCGATACTTTATTGGCATCATATGAGTCTCGTTATCTTAGCATAAATAACTGTGTAAGATTATTAAGGGTACAAATCAATACATGTGAAAATGAAACGTAAATCGATTCAACACTAAAAATTTTAATTACATGAAAATAAATAAATAAGTTCATGTCTTTCATTATTTAATTAATAATGTTATAAATGCAAAATCCTTCATTATTTTAATTAATTAATTAATTAATAATGTTATAAATGTAAAATCTTTAGTAAATAATAGTGTTGGTCCCAAAGCACTCAAGGGGGGGGGGAAGCAATTTTTAGTTCTAACCTTTAAAGTAAACATAGTTTAAAATACTTTGTTCTAACTCTGGTCTATCACTTTTAAAATAGAATATATATTACATAGAGTTTTTCAGAATTTTATCAAATTCTTTTAGAAACATTCAGATGCTTATAAATCAATAGGTATGCTTTGAAGGATGATTAAAAAAAACTTTGAAACCAAGTTAGAATACACAACATGAGTAGAGTAAGAAAATCAACTCAAGATTTTTATAGAGGTTCGGCTATCCCAAACCTACATCCACTTCTCAAGAAAACACTCTTAAGTTTCCTTTCAATTTACTCTTTTCCCTGGCAAGAGCAAAAGTCAAAAATACAATCTTAAAAAGCTATCCTCAACCTTTTACTAGATTGACAAGTAAACCCAAGCTAGATCTTTTCACTTGATTTTAGCCTTTACAAAAAATACAAGATTTTGATACGGAGAAAATACCTTATTGGAAACAAGAACTTAGCTTGAGGATGGAGGTGTAATGAGTGAAGCACAGAAGTGTGGAGTTGTTAAAACAAAGATTAGAGCATAAATGAAATGTATTCCAACACTTTTCCTTTTTGTTTTTCTATATTTTAATTGAAAGAACTTGAGCCTATTTATAATGAAAAGGTTTTTTATTGTTAAAGAAACAGTATTTATCCGTTTGAGTTAGAAAAGTACTTTTCAAAAATTCTATCCGTTATTTTATCTTTTCTGTTTAGAATACTGTTATAGAATATTTGGTTAGATTAGAGCAGATTGTTCTAGATGATCTGTTCTATACCGATTTTTCAGAAAACAATTTTTATAATTAGGTGAGTATGTGATCCTCAATTTCATTCTTTATACAAATAAACTCTCAAGATATAAAATTTTCACACACTTCGTCTTGATTTCTTTATCTTTGTAGATCTTCCATATTCCTTGACTTTTTTCATGTAGAGCACCTAAAATACTTTGATAAAGAGACACTTTAAGGTTTTTTAGAGATCATCAAAATTTAGGATTGTAGTCTTATTGAGCCAACAATCTCCCATTTTTTGATGATGTCAAAAAAACTTTAAATTATGCTTTTAATGTATAGATATATACATATGCTCCCCCTAAATTTATGCACAAATATAGAAAAAGAAAATCCACACAAATTATATATATATGTCAGTATTTACATTCTGTGACAAAACAAAATACGAAATTAAAATACTAATCCTATCAAGGTCTAATCAGCCAAACCAAAAATAAAACCAAATCCTAATGTGTGATTCCTAATTTCTCCCCCTTTTTGACAACATCAAAAAGAAAGTAAAATTAATGTCAGCAAAAAGACCTTGAAACAAAAATAGCAAAAACAGAATTAAAAATAAGCAAAAACAAAAACAAACAAAAAAAATAAAAAGAAAAAAGGTCAAGCTTTTTTGGCTTGGATCAGGTTTTGAACATGGTAAGTTAATTATTGAAGGTGGTAGAGGATGCCTTTAAGGGCTTGGATCTCAGTGGAGATAATGGATGAAGTGGATGGTGGGGAAGCCGGATACTGGCTGGGTGATTCTGCTTCAGGTTCATTGTTAAATTCTCTAAGAACTTTGGTTTCAGTTTCAAAGCTTTCATTCTCCTGCTCTAAATCTACACTTTCACTAGAATCAAACACCACTTTTTCTTTTCCTTTAGAGGCAAACTTCACTGACTTACTTAGCTCAGAAAGCATAGGATCTATTGGCGAAGGGTGTTCTGGATTGACTTCTTTTGCACTCTGTTTTGCCTTTTTCATAGATGGTTGTGTGTCAACTGGTCTTTTCCCAGATGCTATAAGTTTCTTGTGAGAGGTCTGAAAGAAAATTTTTCCTAGTTTTGGTTTTGGGTCATATTCAATGAAGGGCTGAAACATAATAGGAATTTCTTAAGCTAAAAATAGTTTTGTCAAAACCATGATAAAAGAAAATTTGATCCCTTTGGTAGGTTTCTTTTTATGGTCAGAAATGGAAGCAATCATTTGGTTTATCAGTAGGTAGGGTAGATTAACATTCTGACCATAGTAAATATACCACAAAAGGCAATTGTCTAACCTAATAATATAGTCAACACTTCCTAACCTTAGAACCAAAACAGTCGTGATAAATTTATGGACCATCTGAAACTCAGGAAACATAGAGGTGGAGGGAATTCTATTTTTCAGACGAGATTTCTTAGGATTTCTCAAAATTTTGTTGAACTCTTCCCTTTTAATTTCTGGACAATCTTCAACCTTATGTCCTTTGGATAGTTTTTTCCCTAAGTTTGGAATCCCATATATTTCTGACAGCAAAGGCAGAGATATAACATACTTTACCCTATTTACGGTTACCATGAAATGCTCATCATCTATAATGGAGATGGAATTGTAGAATTCACTTACTAGATTAGGATAAAGACTGGGGGTTTCATAGGAGAGAAATTTCTCTCATTTTTTATCTGAAATCCATTTGGCAACTTGGGGTTCTGCTTGCTCGACAAAGTTCCAGTCCACATTTGCTAGTGGAACAAAATCAAGTGTTTGTGGAGTATCAGTGGTGTCTTCATCAGGTTCGTCGACCAAGGTGAAGAGAGGAGTGACTCTGACGAGTCCCTTCTTAGGAGGAGATGATGGTGTCGATTGGGATGATTGTGATTTTAAGGAGGATGAATCTAATGATGGTAAAGGAGATCTAGTGATTTTGGGTTTAAGGTGCTTATGACCTATGCGTTTCTATCTTATTTTAATTTGGTGTTTGAGAGAAGAATAAAGCATGGTAGAGGATGAAGATGAAGGATGAAAGGAATGAAGGGTTGCAGGGCAGTTTCTCAATAAAAAGAGGAAAAGAAAATAAATGAAGAGGTAAATAAGGAATAAAGAGAAATAAAGAGTGGGAAGATTGAACGGTTAAGAGAAAAAGAATTTTTAAATTTAAAAAGAAATAAAGTAACCAGCGGGAGAGTAAGAGAATGGGTGAGAAGTTCAAAGTTGTACTTCGAACATTAAATGTAAGAGAGAGAAATAAATGAACAAAATATATAAAATATGACGGAACTATAAAAAGTAACCTTTTTGGATATACACTTCAGCAACATGTCAAAATCACTTAAAGAAAATGATTCAAATATAATTATTATGACAGACAATAGATTACTCTTTTCTAAGTTTCCACTGATCTATATTATCAAAGTAATCTAAACAGTTATGGTTCTATTCTAAATGTTGTTCTATTCATATTTTAAACATAGCACTCATATACTTAAAATAAGAAAAAAAAATTAGATACAGAATTACCTCACTTGTAGTCTTTTGATGTTCCCATACCTAGTTTTCTTCTGATTTCACAAAATATTTCCTCCTTTAAGGGTTTTGTGAAAATGTCAACCAGTTGATCTATGGTTGACACAAAATTTAGTTGAACATCTCCCTTTTGAACATGATCTCTAATAAAACGATGTCTGATTTCAATGTGTTTCATTCTCGAGTGCATTACATGATTCTTGGTTAAGTTGATTGCACTGGTGTTGTCACATAGAATTGGGATATGATCTATCTCAACTCCATAATCTTCAAGCTATTGCTTGATCCATAAAGTTTGAGCAACACAGCTTCCAGCAGCAATATATTCTGCTTATGTAGTAGATAGAGTAACTGAGTGTTGTTTTTTACTGGACTAAGTTATTAGTGATTCTCCTAGAAAATGACATGCTCCAAAAGTACTTTTTCTTTCTATTCTACATCCTACATAGTCTGCATCAGAATAGCCTATTAGATCAAGACTAGTATTAATAGAATACCACAAACCTAGTTTGGAGTGCCCAAAAGGTATCTGAGGATTCTTTTTACTGCTGTTAGATGAGATTCTTTTGGTGTGGCTTGAAATCTTGCACAGAGACATACACTAAAATGTATATCAGGTCTACTGGCAGTGAGATACAGAAGTGAACCAATAATTCCTCTGTACAACTTTTCATTTACATTTTTTACTTTCTCATCTTGTTCCATCTTTATATTTGGATTCATTAGAGTGCTTAATGGCTTAGCTTCCATCATTTTGAATCTTTTCAGTAACTACTTTGTATATTTTTCTTGACTTATGAAGATACCATCTTTATATTGCTTGATTTGTAATCCAAGAAAGAAAGTTAGTTCTCCCATCATGCTCATCTCAAATTCTTCTTTCATTAACTGTTTGAATTCCTTACAAAGTGATATATTAGTAGCACCAAACATAATATCATCCACATAAATTTGAACAATAAGCATATTAGATTTCTTATGTAAAATGAAAAGAGTGGTATCAGCTTTACCTCTTTTAAAATCATGATCAAGTAGAAAATTACTCAATCTCTCATACCATGCTCTAAGTGCTTATTGTAATCCATATAATGCTTTTCTTAATTTAAAAACATAATTTAGATGTTCAATGCTTTCAAAACCAGGAGGTTGTTCTACATATACTTCTTCATTTAGAATACCATTTAAAAATGCACTTTTTACATCCATCTGATAAAGTTTGAAGTTTTTAAAACATGCAAATGCTCACAGTATTCTAATAGCTTCTAATTGTGCAACTGGTGTAAAGGTTTCATCATAATCTATTCCTTTTTCCTGATTATAGCCTTGAGCCACAAGTCTGGCTTTATTTCTAGTTATAATTCCTCGATCATTTAGTTTATTTCTAAACACCCATTTAGTGCCTATAACTGAACAATTTTTAGGCCTAGGAATTAAAAACCAAACACTATTTCGTTCAAATTGATTAAGTTCTTCTTGCATAGCAAGAATCCAACTTTCCTCATTTTGACCTTCATCAAAGTTTTTAGGTTCTATTTGAGAAACAAAAGCAACATTACCACAATATTCTCTTAAAGCTCTTTTAGTCATCATTTTTGTAGAAGGATCAGTTAGTAAATTTTCTTTAGAGTGGTATTTGTTAAAGCTCTAATCTCTACGTAGATCTAAATGCTGATTTACAGATTCTTCTGACAGATCTATTTTGATATTGTGATCTGGATCATCTGGTCTTTCTTTTTCCATAGATGTTCCTGTCCTCTTATTTTGCTTCTCTTCTAATCCTGTTTCATCATTAGAAGCACACCTTTCTCTAGTGTAGATATCAGATATATCAAATTTAACATTAATAGATTCTTCCACACATATGGTTCTTTTATTATAAACTCTATAAGCTTTACTATTTAATGAATATCCTATTTAATAAATATCCTAAAAAGATGCCTTCATCATTTTTTGAATCAAATTTACTTAGATTTATTTTATCATTGAAAATATAACATTTATAGCCAAAAGTTTGAAAATAACATACATTGGGTTTTCATTCTTTCTACAGCTCATATGGAGTTTTCTGAAGTACTGATCTGACAGTTGTTTTATTCAGAATATAACATGCTGTGTTAATAGCTTCAGCCTAGAAATATTTTGGAAGATGATACTCATTAATCATTGTTCTTGCCATTTCTTGTAATGTTCTATTTTTCCTTTCTGCAATACCATTCTGCTGAGGTGTTCTAGGAGCTGAGAAAGAATGATGAATTCTTATTTTATTGTAGAAATCTTCAAAATTTTTATTTTTAAATTCTCTAACATGATCACTCCTTAAACTTGTGGTCTTATATCCTTTCTCATTCTGAATTTTCTTGCTCAAATTAACAAATGCTTCAAAAACTTCACTTTTGTTAGCAAGAAATAAGGTCCAAGTGAATCTAATGTAGTCATCAACTATGACAAATACATAAGCCTTTCCACCTAGACTTATAGGTGTAAAAGGTCTAAACAAGTCCAAGTGCAATAACTCAAGAGCCTTCTTGGTTGAGATTTCTTTCTTTAACTTGAAGGATGCTCTTGTCTGCTTTCCCATCTGACATGCCTTGCAAACATATTCTTTATCAAAGTGTATCTTTGGTAATCCCTTAACTAGTTCCTTCTTTGATAGCTTCTTTAGAGTATAGATGCTTGCATGTCTAAGCTTTTTATGCCAAATCTTACTCTGCTCATCTTTTGATAGTAAGCAGGTTGTATCCTTATCATTTAAGTCATCCAAATCAACTTAATATACATTTCCAGATCTGTGACCAATTAGAATAGTGTTATTTATACCAACTTCTTCAACCTTACAATGATTTGCTTAAAAAATGAGCCTTCCATTTTTATCACATAGTTGACTTATGCTTAACAAATTGAACTTTAATCTATCCACATGTGAAACTTCTTCAATACATGGATTTGAACCAATTGTTCCAACTCCAATTATTTTTCCCTTGCTTTTGTCTCCAAATCTAACAATTCCCCCATTTCCCATAGTTAATTTAGTAAATTTTGACTTATCCCAAGTCATGTGTTTAGAGCAGCCACTATCCATATACCATTTGTTTGATCCACTGCTCCTAAGATATTTCTGCAAAAATTTAAGTAAATTTAGGTACCCAATTTCTATTGGGTCCTTTGATATCAGTAATATTAGAGTACTTTTGAACATTACATTATTTTCCTTTTAAGTTTGATGAAGATTCAAACTTCTTTTCAAAACTAGTAAATGAAGGTTTTTCAATCCACATCAATTTTTCACAATTTACTTTCTTTTTATACAAGCAAAATTTAGATACATGTCTATATTTGCAGTAATAAAAACAAATATTAGAGGAAACTTTGATACAGTGTATATTTTCCCTTGAATGATCTTTAAATTTATATTTTTGCCTAAAATTTTCAGCTGCAAAACTAAATGTATTACTTTTTTTAAGAATGACATTCCTTCCTTTATCAATTTTCTTTTCAAGCTCGTCTGTTAACATACATATCACTTTATCTTTTTCTTCATATGCCTCTTTCATCTTTTCATTTTCCTTTTTAAAAGCACAAAGTTCATTTTCTACTCCTAAGTATTTCTTTTTAAGATTGCTATATTGGTCATGTAACTCTTCAAAACAGTGCAGCATGCTTTCATAATCATTTAAGTCAGATTCAGAACTACTTACCTCACTGTTGCTGTGATCTGATTCTAATTCTGAGGACTGTGGTACAGTGATATGAACATCCTTTTCTAGACATGCCATCAGGCCGACATTCTCTGACTCTGGTTCATCATCTAAGGAACTATTGCTAAAATCATCACTATCACTCCATGTAGCCATCATAGCTTTTTTCTTATGTTTTTTGAATTTTCTCTTCTGATATGGACATTTAGATTTGATATGTCCAGGTTTGTTACAACTATAACATATAACTTCTCCAGATGTAAACTGAAATTTTTCTGACTTTTGATGATGTCTTCTTTTAGGAAAACTTTTTCCTTTTAATCCCTTCTTATAAAATTTTTTGAATTTTCTCGTAATCATGGCTAATTCTTCGTCATCAGAGGAACTTTCACAACTTTCCATTTTAAGCGCAATAGCCTTCTTCTTTTCTTCTTTTTGTTTTTGACCTTCTGCTTCTTCTTGAGCTTTGAGGACAAGCTCAAAAGCTATAAAAGAACTAATGATATAATTATATTTTTGATTTGTAGAACCTTCCCTCATTAGAACTGCCATTTGAGTTCTCTATTTGGAATTTAACGATTTGAACAGCTTTCTAATCTAATCTTGCTCACTGATGGTTTGACTAAGACCTTTTATTGAACTGGTAATCTTGACAAATTTATCACTCATTTAAGAGATAGTTTCATCTAGCTTCATTTTGAATGCTTCAAACTCGCTCATTAGAACATGTAGTCCAGAATCTTTGACCTGATCTATACCTTCATATGTGGCAACAAGTTTATCCCACATTTCCTTTGCAATATCATAGGCAGAGACTCCATTGAATTCATTGACATCAAGAGCACAGTATAAATTATTCGTTACTTTAGCATTCATTTGAGCAGCACATCGTTCTTTCTCATTATAAGACATTTTATCTTTTGGTAGGCTTGTTATAGCACTCATAGGCATTTTATAACCTTGTAGGACATAAATCCAACAATTAAGATCTTATTGTTGTAGATAGTAATTCATTCTAGCTTTCCAAAAAGCAAAATTTTCACCATAAAATAGAGGTGGTCTGGTGGAGGATTGTCTTTCAGCAAAGACAGTGTTTATTGGTTGGTTAGAGGAAGATGCCATGATTTTCAATGGATCTCTTTAGATGTTTAGACCTTTGAAAAAAAGACCTGATCTGATACCAATTGTTGGTCCCAAAGCACTTAAGAGGGGGGGTGGGTGAATTGAGTGACTAAAATTTTTTAACAAGAAAGCAATTTCCAGTTCTAACCTTTAAAGTAAACATAGTTTAGAATACTTTGTTCTAACTCTGGTCTATCACTTTTAAAATAGAATATATTACACAGAGTTTTTCAGAATTTTATCAAATTCTTTTAGAAACATTCAGATACTTATAAATCAATAGGTATACTTTGAAGGATGATTAAAAAAAACATTTGAAA